>JABUQX010029772.1:0-25000 GCA_015478945.1 Trachelipus rathkii
ATAAAGATATTATACACAATAAATATGATTCTTTCTTCCACATATTTACTGAAATACGATCTACTATGTTAATCAATTTTGAATGAAGTAAACAATTGTAAATATTATCTCTTTTTAGCATGCTACGACAGCAAACATATCCGGGACAGAACAGCCTTAATCGATTGTGTTTCGCTTCGTATTGATAAGGACTCAATGTATCGTGAAGAATTTTCTGGCTTTTACTCTCTTTAAAAAACTTAAAAGCTGAAGATATAGCAGAGCTATATTGTCTCTACTACACGAGAATATTTACAATTATAAATAATTTTAGGTAAGTTTGTTGGACTTGGTTTGATGGGTGGTCCACCATGACTGGCAAAGAAAATGGAGTTCAAAAAGTTAATAAGAGATAAGTACCCTAAAGCCAAATTTTTTTTCCTTGTTGTTCCTATCGTTTCAATTATAAATAATTAAAATGAGATGACGTCATATTGTCCGAATTTCGAAACATCTATTTTTAATAGTAAAATAATTTAATAAAAATTTTCGGTGAAAAAATGTCTCGCAGAAATTGGGTGGCTAATATACTACTATTGTTATGCGAAACACCGATGCGTCTGGATATTTTAAAGAACATTTTAGCCAAAATAAAATTATCATTAAACAAATCTTGCATCTGATCCAGATGTAGACGCAAGCCACAACGAAACTGCAGCATGTGCAGCTTTCATGCAGGCAGGCATTAAGTCCTGCATGTTCTCATCTGATTTAAATAATCATGACGAATTTTAGGTTTCAATATTTGGAGCCTAATAGCATATGTCAATCAAACTAAAGTAATAAATTTGGATGAGGTTCATTGTCACATAGAAAAACTTTTTAAATAATTTTAAAAATGATTAGAAATAAAATCTTTTTTTAATTTCTGGAATGATTCGGATAGGGAACAAATAGATGAGGAAATGAGTTACGCACATTACTACAAAATCATGTACATTTTTTCCCAACAGTTTCACAAGCTATCAAAGTACTTTCCACACTTCCATTAACTACTTGTGCAATTGAAAGGTCGTTAAGTACCTTACGACATGTGTTAAAACGTGGCTAAGGTCAACTATTTTTCCAACGAAAGATTAATGGGCTATGTTAGCTAGGCATTCGCGGGGGAACGTTTCACGTCATAAAATCTTGTTTTGAGTGTACTTATAAATGATTTAAGATGAGGAAAGAAAAAAGAAATAATTTAATTCTTATGGTTTCGATGGCTAAAAAGGAAACAACTCTTTAATAATATAAGACTTCTGTACTAGTTATACTCATTTTGAAATGAAACATTTTTCGTAAATTATGAAATATATTTATAAATATTGGGCTGTGTGAATTATTCTTTTTTTATTTTCAAACTTTGAAAAAAACCGAACCTATAAGATATATATATAATATATATATATTATATATATTAATGACTATATATATATCAATATTATATATATATATATATAGTATATATATATATATATATATTATATATAGTATATATTATATATATAATTTGGGCCCCCCTAAATTTTGCTATAACGGGCCATATATATATAATATATATATAGTAAATTGAAATTTATATATATATTATACTATTAAGTGGAGATGCCGATGTAGCGTACGGACTAGTATAGATATATATATAAGTATATTCGAGTGGCACCGACGATATATTCGATGTGAGTGTGATGATCATGTGTGTGCTTGCAGGTAAAGCGAGACGTGAGCAATAATTAGATATTATATAGCATAAACGGCAGTATATGAGATATATTAGTGTTTTATGATATTATATGACCTGTACAGTACCGCCACGTATATGATATGAGACTTCTCAGTAGTAGTTTAGTAATTAATTTAGATACTATATAGTATACTATAAGTCATAGATATATATATTATACGTGAGGTATATGAGGCATTAAGGTAGCATCGGAGGAAAATATTATCTATTATAGTGAGAAATGAATGAGTGATTAGATGACTACCTCACTCACTCGCCCACTCGTCAAGATAATATATAAATGGGTATGGAGTAGAGATAGTGTATATGTGCTGGTGTGTGCTGTGTGTTGGTGTGTTGTAGTGTGTATATGCGCAGTGTGTGCGCTGTTATAGATAGATTGGAAATGTAGTGTAGCGAGTGAAATATAGAGTGAGAATATATGAATATATAATTGAGAGATTCATACTTTATCTTTCGGGTGGTGGTAGATATGAATTGCCAAAAGTTTTCATTTAATATGAGCTTAGCAGGCTTCATAAAGTTTCCAGTGTCATTTCAAAAGCTTTTTTTTACACTTTTCTTTCTTTACACATTATTTCAAGGATTTTCTATAAATTTCGTGAAACTCAGTGGTCGAAGGGAGGTTATATCCCAAACCAGCCCCTATCCGAAGTACACGCCCATTATATAATGTAACGTAGTATTAAGTAGTATAGTAAGTATAGCAGTGTTTGGGCCCACACGCAAACTCGAAAATAATATAGCGGGGCAATACGCAATCGCAATTTCGTAAGAAATAATTGCGATCGCAAACCGTGAGGCGGAGAGCGATGATTGGGACGTAGAAGGGAGAGCGCCGCGAAATATGCGGTCAGCAACGCGCAAATACGCCAACCGGAGCGAACTGATGTTGACGTAAAATATAACTAAGAAACAGAAGAAAATTAATACTCTCCGCAGCACAAGATACATAATTGATAGTACGTATGCATAGGTAGAGAGTAGTATATATATAGTATAATAAGGTAGATATATATAATATATAATAACGTAGACTTAGTATATAAATACTATGTATATATGGTTATAAGAGAGTTCTCTAGTTCATCCTAGCTGATGTGACTTTGTTGTTAATTTGAACTGTTTGCGTGATGCGGATGCGGAAATCTTAAGAGGATGAAGGATGCGGATGCGGATATTTTAAAGTCGTGAGATGGTGCAAGTTTTGTTTTAATATTGAAGTTTGATTAAAAAATGTATATATGGAAGATATATATATATTAATATAAGTAGATATATATATACTAATATATTAATAATAGTAGATATAAGTATACTATTATAATAGGTATATATCTAGAGATGGAGGTTATATATATATATAGTAAATTATATGGATAAAGATAATATAAATATATTATATACTTATAGTATATAATTATTCATTAGTATATAATATTAATATATACATAGTATATATATAGTATATTAATAGTATATAATATATATAGTAATGAATATATAGATACACTATACTATTATATATATATATATATATATATATATGTATATAATACTATATAGAAAATATATATATTAATATATATATAATATAAGTATATATTAAATAGTAGAGGTATGGGAAGATCTATTTGTACAACAAAATATGTAAAGTCTAATTGTATTAATATAAATAAGAGTCGAGGACTTTATATTTAAAAAGGTGATATGGGTAGTGATAAAGTATAATATATATTATATTAATAAAATAAATATGAAGAGCAGATGAGGTGAGACTGCGATGTACCTAGATTATTGTAAAGAGGAATAGCTAGGATACAAGTATTAAAGATAGTATATATAACGGTAACTATATATATAATATACTATTCTACAATACTTAGCAAATTAAAAAGATCAGAAGCCGTATTGCAGGAGGGGGAGTGTTGCACACCTCAGATTATTCATGCAACTAACGGGGCCGGCCCTGCATGACAGACGCAGGCTTTAAAGTGAGAGACGATTAAATTACAAGAATTTCACAGTGGTGAATTGTGTAGATTGAGGTCTCAGTTAACAGAGGTGGAGGATGAAGGAAGCACCGCAGAAGAAAAAGCTCTGGAAGTTACAATATCAAAAAAACATCATGGCCGCTGAAACAGGCAACGGCACTGGTATTTGCTGGAAGGGCGCAGTCGTAAAGTCTAGTGGATAGGATAACGCGAGGTAGATAAGTAGCCACCGTGCGAGAAGGACCTGCCAGATAGGCGGAAGTGAACTAATAGAAAAAGAGATAAAGCACCAACATTCGAGTGCGACGTAAAGATACGAAGGGGTGCAGTTATGTGCAACTGGAGAAGTGCAGAGAATTTCAGTTTATGAAGGCCGGTGTATAGGTATTTATGACTACAAACCTATGCCAAAGGCACGAGCGTAGTGAGTAACCAGAGAACAAGCCGACATGATATGAGGAGAGCATTACTCACAGCATACAAGGGTCGGGATGAGGAGGATGCACCTTACGATATAGCTGGGAGAACAGCCGAGAAGATGGAAAAAAAGTTGCGCAAGCCATTAATAACAGAATGGCCCGAGATCTCTTTGAAGCCGAGCCGACTAGCAGAACCAGTCTGAATGAATGTGGAGGTTTAAAGACCGCTAAGACATTGTTTTTGTTTAATGTTAAGGCGAGGATGTTTATATTGTAAAACAGGAGAGACGAGAGACACGTCGAAAGAGATAGGAAAGTTAGAAGGTGTTTTTTAAGAGAGGGAGATTTGTAGGAGTTTGGTTTTTTAAGAATGAATTTCAACAAGGTTTGAGCCGCACCACAGGAAATTCTATACACATCATCGAGAATAGAAATCGGAAAGATGAAGAGAGAGAGAGCAATTCTAGAAGTGAAAAAAAAGGAGCAGAATTGAAATGAGATTGAAAAAAATGAGGGTTGAGTCATCGGCATACGAGTGGAATAGAGTTAGATGGTGGGCAGGTGGAGAAATTGCGATTAATGAAAAGTAGGAATAGTAGGAGATAAGACAGAACCCTGAGGAATCACTGTTGACAGAAAAAGAACAGCAGATATTGAGTGGATTTGAAAGAAAACTAGACATAAGTCAAGCAAAGAGAAGGAGAACCCCAAAGGAGGGGAGCTTGGAAGAGCAGTGACTGCGTGTCATACCCGCGGTCAATGCTTGATATGTGAACGCGCCACACGCGAGTGCTCTCGTAATTCTGAAGGGCGGAAAGCGCTAAAATCAGTTTTAATAGAAAAGTATATCGCCAGTAGACCTCGAGCTCGCGAAGCCGTACTGCGATGAAAGAATGTGAATGAGAGCTCCAGAATTGATCTAAGAAATGGAGAGTTGAGAAGGGTTTTTCAAAGATCTCTTGTAGATAGAATACAAGTGAGAGCTATAGGCGTAGTTAGAAGGATAGAGCGGCTTGCCTTTTTTTTCGTCGAACGGGTATTGGACATATAGGCGTGGACTGTACAACACTGAGGGAAGTATTTAGTATTGAGAACACATAGGAGAAGTGATAATATGTGTGAACTGTGAGGGGCGGGGTCAGCACGAAAACACACTCCATCAAAACTCAGGGTGAATGCATCCGGCCACCCGCCTTCTAACGTTTCATAGATTTCAGGGAGCCCTGCAGATGCAGGATTCTAAATGTAATCACAGGCAATGGCATAGGACACCTAGAGATAGAAGGAGTGAGGAGGACCAGCAGAGGAGAGTACAGAAATCGTCTAGGGTGTTGAGTTAGAGAAAGAGTGAGGCGAGAGATTTATCTTTCAGTTGGAGAATTAGCAACAAAGAGTAACAGATAGAATAAGAGGAGAAAAGACAGATTTACAGAAGTTGTTAGAGATGTTTTGGCGAGCAGAAAGATTTTATAGTAGGAAATCATGAGGGTTTTTAGCGGCACTTTCGTTGATGAAAGTCGACTTGCTGGTCGAAGAGTACTACTGCAACGATTTCTAGCTGAACTAAAATTAGCACGAGTGATAGAAGAGCGAGAATTTTTCCACCATCCGATAGCACTGTCTCTAGCCTGAAATTCCAGAGAACAAGCACAATTAAACCATGGATTATGAGGAGAGAAAGGATTTAGTCGAAGAAGGAATGAACCTGTTCAATACATCACCAATACAGCTCCGCACACTTATCGCAGAAGCCAAGAGCGTGGGCACAGAGTTCAGAAGCAGAGTCATTCGATTAGTAGCTAGCGTAGAAGCGACGCCAAGCTCCCCATCGGCCCGATCAAAGTGCAGAAAAAACGCATATATATATAATATATATATATATATATACTATATATATATATATATATATATATATATATATATAATTGATATATATATATTGATGATAATAGAGTAAGGTAGGTAAATATATTCGTATAGAGCTAGTATGATATATAACTATATATAAAGGGGTAGTAGAATGATATGTTCTTTCATAGTAATAAGTTAGGATATATGATGACTAGATAGTATAGGGCATATATAGGAAAATCGAATTACGAAAATACAGATTATTCCGCATAAACTCATGATTAAGATATGCGAGAAAAAATATATTTTATAATGCATATTAATCAAATTAGAAACATCCTCAACATCCTCATTTTCAAAAGAGGATGCGTGTGCCGTTTAAGTGAGGATAAGCGGATGGCGGGAATTTCAATAATCATAAGGTAAGGGATGTATCCAATTTCAGATTACGTCGATGTGAAACGTCAGTATTAGCGAAGTGATTATAACTTGCTAAGTAATAAGGTATATATAATAAGTATATATATGAAGTATAAGTAGTATAGTAGTATAAGTAGTATAGTACTATAGTATCTAATTATTATATATTATGATGAAGATATCTCATAGAGCAGCTATACATGGTTTGATAAAATGTGTAACTCTTCACATTATATATAGAATAATAATTTGAATAAATCGAAATTGAACTTATAGATGTTCAGGCATGATGGTATATATCAACTATAAATAATATAATATATATATAGTATATATAGTGTAATATATAATATCTGTATATGTATATATATTATACTATACTAAATTTAAATAATTAGTATATTATAGCGGTATTTATATATAGAGTAATATATATATATATATATTAATTATCTATGGTGTGTGTGCATGGTGTGTGTGTGTATGATGTGTGTGTGCTGTGTGTGTGTGTGTGTATGTTTGGTGTGTGGTGTGTTGGTGGGTGTGTTATGGGGTAGTTGTGGTTTGTCTAGTCTAAATGAATATGTAATTCTTGTACTCTCATGTATGTTTGAAATATGTGATCGCAGACTGTAGAGGAACTTTTTCTGAGCCTTGTAACGTTTAGACTGCGGTAAAAACTTAATACATTTAAATAGCATACGAAACGACCTTGATCGATTTTGAAGCTTAGCTTGATGACCTAAGATATTCTTGTAGGTAAGTGCCAGAGGGTTTTGTGAATGACTTTGCGCTAGCCAAGGTTTCACTTCAGTATACCTTGAGCAGGTACTGGAAAGTATGCTGATGATCTACTGAAATATAAGTCGACGGTCACAATGATAGAGAATAAGGTTATGGATAATGGCGTGTAGCACTAGATGGCCGGAGGATAATATTTTAGCTTGAGACGTTTTCGTCAGGAAAGCGATTCCATTATAATCAAAGAGTGAGGAAGAAGTCATGTTATTGATTAGATACGAAAAGAGACACAGACATGATTTCAGTAATAGTTGAAGATTTAGACTAATAACGCTGCGGGCATGGTAAACAAATGAAACGAGGACCAGATGACGGGTACATGAACTAGGTAAATAACAAATTGTCTACAACTTGTTTTACTGATTTTGAACAATTTCAACAGAAGTAGATGAATTAAAGATGTGTGTTATGTTTGGTTCTGGTCTATTTTTTTAACAGGTGTGACGGTTGCGATTGCGGTGTGAATTTTGCTTAAAATAATTGCAGTCGCAAGCAATTCGCAACTCATTCAAATAATTGCGGCGCAATCGCAACCGCAACCCGAGAATAAATTGCGATCGCAAATTGCGGCCGCAACAGAAGTAGCGTCGCAGTGCCGCACACACTGTATATATATTATATATATATATTAATATATATATATAGTATAATATATATAATATTATATATATTATTATATATATATATATAGTATTATTATATTTAGATATAATATATATATATATATATATATATATATAATTATATATATATATATATATATAATTATATATTATAATATATATTAATATATATATAATATAATATATATATATATAGTTAATATATCTATATATATATATATATATATATATATATATTATATATAACTATAATAGTATATATATATAATATATATATTATAATAATATATATAGGTATATAATATATTATAGATTCTATATAGTATAGTTATTAAATATTGGTGATATAATATTTATATGTGTATATATATATATATATTAAATACGTAACTATATATATATATATACTAGGCAGCGTATATATATACAGTATATGAGGTATATAGTAATAGAATAGAGGATAAAGATGTTGATATATAAGACAGTGTATAATAATGAAATAAAAAGCGCAAAATTTTAAATTTCTTGTGAGATGTTTGGGATTCATGTTCAGATAATTTTGTGATCAATTTAGTTGCATCACTTTTTGTATCTATTATCAAGCTGCCTCGCTAAACAATACGCCGGTGACAGCCTGGTAACCTTGAAGCTGCCAGTGCAGAGCAAGGTGATGTCCAGTTCAGCCAAGTAGAAGCAGTCAAATAGGTTCTCTCATTGGGGTTTGGTCAGAAGCTAAATCGATCTCTCTGCTATCCTACTCCTCTACGTTTCGTCTCTCTCGGTCTCTCCTCTCTCTCTCCTCTCTCTTCTGCTCTCTCTCTCTGAGCCATTCAAGCGGTCACACTCAAGCACACCCATGAATATATAATATAGTATATATGTATATATAGTATATAATATATAGTAATATAATATGTATATGTTTTATTTATAGATATAGATTCTAAGTTGATTAAGTATATAGGTATATAAGTATATATATTAATATATTTATAAGTTATAATAATATATATAAAAGATGGGGAGGTTTTTTCTTCCCATACCCGTTATGCCTGCCTATGCATTTTCAGGAAATGCGGAGGCATTTGAAAAAATATATCATTTTTTTAAACATGTTAAATCAGTTTCATTTTTGCATACACATGAAATTAGGGCTATGGGCGGGGGGAATATCATAAAAGGCTGTGTTTGTATGTGCCCAAAATACACACTTTGCAGAGTCTGTTTTCACTAGTTTTTTTTTTTTTTAGTTCTTTTTACTTTTTTCTTCATATCAGCCTAATTTTAAACATTTCACTGGTATGTTCCCACAAAATCTGGATAGGTGAGCCATTTTAAGAAGCTCATATATATATATACTATATATACGGTATACAGTATATATATTACTATGTATAGTCATATATTAATATATAGTATATAAATAATAGATATATATACTATATATATCATATAAGCGGTGGATTATTGATGAGCTCGAGTATAGCGCGTAGATGATTATAGAGGGTATACGGAACGTAGTAGTAATAGGCGCAGAGGGCAGTAGGGGGTAGATGAGTGCTAATCGCGGAGTCGCGGCGAGTAGACGGGAAGAATGAGATAGGACCAAGTGCAATATTAGTAGTGGTACCGATGAACAAGTTGATAGAAAAAAGAGAAAGTTCATAATTATTAAGAGAATATAGTTTCGGGTGGCTCATGAGACACCTAAAGCGATCGCCCACACCTAGGTAGGGATGGGGTAGGCGTCAAGAGGAAGCGACGATCGTACGCCCTGTAATATATACACTGATATATATATATATAAGTTATATATATATTATATATATATAGTAGTATAGCGTATATTATATATATATATGGAAGGCACCAGGGCAGGGATACAAGGCTAATATATATGGAGAGGCGTATTAATCCTATGACCTTGAATAGATTGGTATAAGATATAGTATACTATATCCGTGATATTAAAACACTAATTAACGATTCTTTCAATTTCATTAAATTAATGACCGGGTAACACCGTTTCTAGCTTCACTACTTAACTTTGCTACAGTGTGAATTACATACTACTCTAGGCCTTATAACTAAAGAAATTTCACTATTTAGGACTAGGTTAAAATTTCATTTAGTTTTTTTTTTACTATTTTTCATAATTTTTTTAGTATGGATTAGATGAAAAATGAATATTTGCCGAGTTTGGGTAGTGTTATTTCCATATAATTAGGTAAAATATTGGTGCTGTAGATTTGCTGTGTAGAAGTCACTATCTGTTTCATTTGATTACATGACTTTGGTACCTGTCTTATTGATTGTTGTGAGCTTCTTTTCGATATCTTTGAAGTTCTTGAATTGATCCTAATTTGTTTCTCCCATTGAAAAATATTATAAGTTGAAAATACTAAGTGATAGAACAAATAACCTAAAAGAGTGGAAAATCAAATCCTTTAATCCATGCAATCAGTTGTTATACTCTCAGATTAAAAATGTAAGAGTTAAATATACCCCTTTTACTTCGCTGCAAATTCACAAGTGTTTCATTATTGAATAATGGTTTTGTCTTTGTTCGATTAGCCTATAGATGAGTACACCCCATTCCTTTAAGGTTAAATTTAGGGAGCTAGCTCCTCTATTATCGCACGAGGGTGTTTTTATTGCTAATCACCTCACTATAAAACAATTATGGTTAGATATATCCTCTCACTCTTCATCTCTTATCGTATATCTCTATTATATTATATATTATTAAATATATATTATATAAATATATATAAATATATTAATATTTATATATATATATATATTAGTAATATATTATTATTATAATATATATATTAATAATATAACTATATATATATCAATATATATATATAATTATTATATTATATATACTAATATATATATTAATTTACCAGCTTGTATACTCAGTCCTCATACCTTCATCGTTCACTATTCTGTCATATATTATATAACTTTGTAAATATAAATTATTTTTTATGATTTTCGCCTAGGGGAATCGTTGCTCTTGTACGAAAAGCAAAATATATAATAAATTACGTCTTTAATTGAATTATAAAGAAAAAAAATTAAAATATAAATATTATTACTGATTAAGTGAGATATCTATACCTCAGACAATCTCTACTCAATTTTGGAATATTAACTCTGGATCTATGTCTTATAGATATATATAATATAAGTGGTATTAATAAAATATCGAAATTTGTATCTATTTAAATATTAATTTAAATAGTATATATATATATAGTCTCAGAAAAAAGGTAAAGTATGATTTATTAATTTATACACATTATTTAAATAGAATAAAGACAATATATATCCGTGAATATACAAATAACTATATATAGGACGTACAAAAGACGTGCTGCATTTGCTACAATTTATGTTTAATTAAATCATTAATATTAAGAGATATGACTTGTACATAGATATCATTGAAAGCGAGAACCATATTTATTAGTGAAGCTGATTTTATAATATAGTCTAGAATTTCACAATAACATTGTGGGAACTCCATATCTGTGAGAAATTATACTATTCGAGGTCCATTTTTATATATGTGTATAAAATTTACGTTATATATAAAATTTACTTTATTATATTATATAAATAATATATATATATATTATATATATATATATTATATATATATATTATATATATATCATAACTAGAATATATATTATTATATCATCTATAATTATATTATATATATATAATATAATATAATATATATATATCATAATATATAAATATTACTATAAGTATATATATATATTATGATAATAGTATTTCTTAATATTATATCGTATA
Source organism: Trachelipus rathkii (assembly GCA_015478945.1). NCBI lineage: Eukaryota > Metazoa > Arthropoda > Malacostraca > Isopoda > Trachelipodidae > Trachelipus > Trachelipus rathkii. Next base: position 11,711 of record JABUQX010029772.1, read on the forward strand.
CTATATATACTATTGATATATATATATATTATATTTATATCATATATATATAATATATATATATATATTTATATTATTATATAATATATATATATATATAATATAGATATATTATATATATTATATATTATATATATATAATATATATATATATATATAATATTATATATTTCATTTAATATATATATATAATATTATATATATATATTAATATAATATATATATACTATATACTATATATAATTATGTATATATATATATTATATATCTTAAATGATATATATATATCATATATAATGTATACTATATTCAGTAATTATACTCTGATATCTTAGATACTATATATACTATATATATACTAATATATACTATCATATATATATTATATATCATATAAATATCCTATGATTAAATATATACATTATTATATAAAACACACAACATATACTATATATATTAATATAAAATAATCATCTATATATACTATATATACTATATATAATATTATATTACATTATATATCATGATAAAAAAATTAGCCATAATACATATTTACCATAAACATAAAAAAATAAAATCTCTTAAATATATATATATATAATATATATATATATATATATAATAGTCGGTATATAAAAATATAAATAATATTAGATTATATTTCATCATTATAAGCATTTATGCAGTTTAAAATATGATAGAGATATATTTATATATAATATATATTATATAATATATATAGTTTATATATATACTATATACTATTATTAACGTAGGTGATTTACTCGTGGATATATATTAATTTTGTTTTATGATAGAAAATAATACTAGCATATTTTTTATAATCTATATTAATTTATTAGTATGAAGTTTCTGTATATTTAATATTATATTATTTTTTAGCTTATGTTTCGTTTTTGCTTTTTATTTCTTTCATTAATTTTTTTTTCCATTTCTCACTGGTCTGTATGGATTGCCATTATGATTATCTGTTTATCACATTGAATATATATAATATCTTTAAATATAAATATATAAATCTAATTATTTATATTAAGTCAAGCCATTCTTTCCTAAGCGAGTAAAGTTTGTAATATATATATTAACCACCAACACCTCATCTACTTACAAAACATGAGCATTGTAAATGGAAGAGTTGCATGTATATGGGAAGAATTAAATGAATTCAACTTTGAAATCAGACACATTGTGGGGAAGAATAATACAATAGCAGATGCACTGTCTAGGTAACCTGTTCCTGACATTTTGTTATATAGCTCTTCCACTGATGTTCCACAATCTGTTGAATTCATCCCAGTGGGATTTGAACTTATTGAAGTACCTGAAGGAGGAGATGCTCTTTTTAGATGTTTTTCATTGCTTCTGTATGGGTCTAAGGATAATCATCTTGAATTACGATCAACAGTGGTAGGTGAGATGTTAAAAAAATATAGGAAGATATAATACCAAGGAAAGAGATATTCGAAAGGTCAGATCTATGAATAATAATGGACAGATCTCTATTCCTGAAGTGATTGAAGCTTTTTGTAACATCTTTCATAAAGTTACAATCTATTATAATGAAGATAAACCAATAAAGTACGAAATCCGAATCTTAGATAACATGTGTGCATTAAAATGCCTCAGAGGAATACACTATAATTATTTAAAACAGCTCTCTGCGATAAGACCTAATATGAATGACATCATTATTAATATTAATGTGATTGTCCCAATATATAAAGACATTGATGTTGCCCATCATAATATCAATGAAACAGATGTCATTGACAATCAAACTACTAACCAATTGCTGGTATCATTAATTATGAATGTTCAAGACAGAATACCTGTTTCTCAATGGCATAATAATTTGCAACTGTTCAAATCTCATCGGACAAACTTATTTTTTGAGAATGGGGTTCTGTACTATCATCATGAACATGGGAAGAGATTGTATGTAATATCATTTGACTTAATGATTGCAGTAATATTAAAATTACACTGGAACTGTGCCCATATTGGTTGAAATAAATTGCTGGAGTTAATATACAAATATTTTTGGCACACACGGGTGAATCAAGTAGTGCCAGATATAGTGAAATGTTGTCCCACTTGTCAAAAGCTAAAAAACACACTCCAGTAATATAGTGCCTCCTACTTTGAAAATTGTAGCCAGTTGCCCTTTTGACTTGGTTGCAATGGACTTGCTTCAGTTTCCAGTAACTAAATCGGGTAACCAATATGTTGTTGTTCTTATTGACCATTTCACTAAATGGGTCAGTGTAGTACCAATTAGAAATAAACAGAGTTCTACAGTAGCTTCAGTACTAAGAGACCAAATTTTACCATTCTTGCCAAAGATTCCAACAAGAATGTTAACCGATAATGGTATGGAGTTTGTTGCAGACAGATTTCAAAAAGTTTTATCAGAATTTAATATTAAACACATCCGAACTTCACCATTACATTCTTCCAGTAACGGGATTTGTTACGATTCAATAGAAGTCTTATTCAGTTGCTGAAATGCCTAGTCTCTGAAAATTCATCCACTTGGGATGAACAACTACCAGTATCAGTGGTCACCTATAATCACACCTTGCACAGTTCACTGAAGGCATCTTCATCAGATAGTATTTTAAAAGTTGCCATTTGGAAAAAAACACACAGTTATCCTCAATATTGGAATGAAGGAACAACTAACTTTTCTCCATATCATAAGGGACAAAAAGTAGCAAAGAAAGTTATTTTCAAGGGTCATGAAGTAGTTAACAAGTATAAGATACACTGGGAAGGATCTTTTGTTATAACTCAAGTGTATGATAATAAAATGACTTATAAGGTTAGAAGAGTAGCAAATTCAAATGGACGAGAAGCGCGAGAAGAAAGAGTTCATTATTCACATTTACGAAAGTGGATAGACCTCCCAGGATATCTGCAAAAGAACCGCTTATTTAAGGAATTGTTTTTTCGAGGGGATGGTTCTTAGATAGTTGAGGATACGAATGGCGATGTAGCAGATGATATAACTCAAGAGGAAATAGACTTTAATATACCTGGTTTAGACCCAGAACAGGATGGTTATCAAGGGGAGACTGATTCTCTATCTAGTGATGAGGATGATGAATTTGAAGGGTTTTGTAGATGGAAATCCTCTTCCACCTGTGCACCTCAAAACATTATCACAATTAATAAACCAAGTTAAAGACCTACAAAGCATTAAAGGACAAATAAAAAATTTTGCACACAATTATAATGCAGATATGCTTGCTGGGGATTAAAATATTAATGGGGAGGTAACTAAAGTTTCTTATACTTTATCTTCCTCTCCTATTTCTTCTATTATCTCTCCTATCATTTCACCTATACAATATTTAAAAACACCATATAAGACGAGGAAGAAGAGCTGTATAGGTCTCAATTTAACACAATGTCTTTCGTTTAAAATTTTTAGATGAGAAAAAGTGTGGTCATGAATTTTGTATTAGAGAACAAGATGTGATCTTAATGAATGAGTTCAGCCGGGGCGTTCGTGTGAAGTGACTTATGGCTAATGTTATTTGTAACACAAGCCTCTGAAGTATAAGAAACTAACAAATCTTATTTGGGCCCTTTTATTTTAGGACCCTAATCTAGTCTCGAAAATGTTTTTAAAAAAATGAATTTTGTTTTTTTTTTGTTTGAAAATTTGATAAAAATGCGCATTAACTCTTGACGCTTGCACTGACCGGGTTTGTTGGAGAGGTTTAGTGTGATAGGGTTGTTTTTTTATGAATATTCCTAAGCAAGGAGACAGCAATGGATGTGTGCTGTTAAAAACATAGACCAATATTAATTCGTTAAAAAGTTAAAAAATAATGCAAGTCTTTAGGAAAAAAGTTTTTAGGAATTTATTTATAACTTGGTACGTACGTTGTTGAAATTTTATTTTTACTTTTTTTTATAAAGCATCTCCATGTAAGAGAAAGCCAACATATCTGAATGTAGCCCGGCTAGGTAAAAAATAATTAAGCGTTTAGAAATATAATTAAGCGTTGAATAATGATGACTCAAGGAAAATAGAATATAAAAGGAAATGATTGAAGAAAATATGATACCTACGGGGTTTTGGAAATTATTTAGAATTTTTATTTTGAAAACAAAGTCCTGAAGTAAGAGAGCCAACGTTCTTTGATGTGGGGCCGTTTTTTTATGACCATGATATCCGCTTTTTTTAATAAATAATGAGATTTTTTTTTTAAAATTCAATTAAAGAAGCTTATTTAACTCTTTTTACCTTTGCACCACACGATTGGAATATTACATATTATTTCTTTTATAAAGCATTCCTAACAATACGACAGCAATCTGATGTGGCCGTTTAAAACATTAGACCAATATTAGATCTTAGAGAAGTAATAGAGAGTGCAGATGTTCTTGCTAAAAATCTTTTAATCAAGCAGCAATAGATTGCAGCTCTAAAACTTGACGTACTGTTGGGAATATTATATATTTATATCTTATGTATGATACATCTTCACTGTTAAGAGAGCAACATATCTGAGGGTGAGTCAAATTTAAGTCGTTTAAAGTAAGAATGAGAAAAAATGTCGGGAAAGTGAATAAAGGAATCAAGGATTTTTAACTTTGAACTTTGTACCTAGGTGTTTTGTAAACTTATTAGAATTTTGATTTCATATAACACGTCCTATATATTTTTGAAAATTAATTCGCTAAAATGTTTTAAAAATAATGTAGTTTTTTGGAAAATTACTAAAGAAGCTATATTTTAACTCTTTTACTTTGACACTACGCTTTTTTTATATTTAATATTCTTAATTTGTATTTGTATAAAGCATTCTTAAGCAAGAAAGACCAGCATATCTGAGTGGCCGTTAAAAAATTAGTCAATTAGATCGTTAAAAAGTTAAAAAAATAATTGCAATTCTCTTTCGAAAATTTTATCTTAAATCAGCAAGATTGATCAGCTATTTATAACATTTGTATCTAAAAATACACTGCAAGAAAATTTGAATATTAGAACAAGATTGTAACTTTTGTAACTTTTACTACGGTGTTTTATATTTCATATAACACGTCATAATAAGAGAGCCAACATATTTTGATGGTGGACGTTTCAATTTATGGACCCTAATAAGGTCCAAATGCGTATTTAAAAACTAATGTAGATCCTTATTTTTTTTTTGAAAATTTTGATAAAAAAAAAATTTTATTCTTTTTCACTCTTTTATTATATGCCTCTAACGATATGTTTTATATTTTATATTCATTATTTTATTTATATAATACATTTCTCTCAAGCATGTATCTAGCTCTATTTATCTTTGATATATGCGGCCGCGTCTCTAAAAACATTAGTACCTTATTTATTGTTATATATAGTAATAATTATATCTTTCTATGTTGGTATATATTTTTAATTTAAAGCAGGGAAAGAATTGATAGCTCTATATACACCTTACGTACTACGCTGGTTTGGGAATTAGTTTACTTTTGTTTTATAAAGCAATATATCTGGATTTTTCCTCTATATATATTGTATATTGTCTCTATATTATAGTGATCTCTACTATAGCTCTAAGTCTATTCAAAGGTTAAGAATCTACACAAAAATATAAGCCCAACTAACCTAAGGAACAGGATTTATAATTCTTAGTAACTTCCACCTACGGAGTTTTGAGAAATTAGATAAGAATTATTTTTCTGAGAAAACAGTTTCCTAAGTGAATAAGGATAGCCAAAATATCTTCATTGTGGGGCCGTATTAATTTTATGCGACCATAACATAGTCGTCAAAAATGTTTTAAAAATAAGGAGATTTTTTTTTTGAAAAATCAATTAAAGAAGCTTTATTTGATATAACTCTTTTTACCTTTTGTCAATCACTCACGTGATGAGCTTTGGGTATTCATTTTAATTTAGTTTTTATATAGTCATTTTCCCTAAGAAAGCAGAGAAGACACAAATCTTTAATGGCGTTAAAAACATAGTCTCAAGACAATATTAGATCAGTTAAACAGTGATTAAACAATAATGCCCAATTTCATCCGAAATTATATTAACAGCAAGATAGTCCTCTATAAACATGGTACTACGTGGTTTGGAATTTTATTTACTTTTGTTTTATAAAGCATCTCCGCCATGTAGATGCCAAACTATCTCGAATGTAGCCGCATACCCTTGCATTCATTTTTAAAGAATCATGTTTTAAGTGATTAAAAGACAGTTGAAAAAGGCCATTGAGTGAGAAAAGCATTTCGGAACATCATTGAATATAGAACAACGATCGTAACTTTTGTAACTTTGTACCTACGGGTTTGGGAAAAATTTATTTAGAATTTAATTTCATCCTCATCACGTCCTAATATAAGCGACCCAAAATATCTTGATTAGATGTTTTAGATTTGAGTTAAGAGGGAGTAAATGTATATTTATAATAATTTAGAATCGGATATTCTTATTTTTTTGGAAAATTTGATTTAAGAAGCCTTCTATTTAACTCTTTTACCCTTTTGCACCTACGGTTTGGGAATGTATTTATATTTGTATCTTTATAAGAACCACATTTCACTATACCAAGAAAAGCACAAGAAATCTGGAGTGTCCGAAACTCTTTTCGAAATGGACGGGTCCATTTCAAGTTAAAAAATTAGTGCATTTTAATAAGTTGCTTTTAATTAAAGCCGCAAGATTGTAGCTCTTATAACTTGTACGTACCTGGTTACTTGAAAGTTTCAAATTTACTTTTTTTACTATAAATATTCTCCCATGTAAGAGAGCCCACATATCTGAATGTAGGCCGGCTCATTTAAAGACATAATTTAAGCGTTTAAAAGTTAAGAATTTGAGAAAAAAATTCGGAAATTTGAATAAGGAACATGATGTGAATCTTTTACTTGATACCTACGTGGTGTTTCTGGAATTTACTTCTTAGAATTTTCTTTTTTATCTGAAAACAAGTCTGCTGACATAGAGAGCAACAATCTTGATTGGGCGTTTTTTTTTATGCGACCATAATTTAGGTCGCTATAAATGTTTTAACAAATAATGGCATTTTTTTTTGTAAATTAGATTAAAGAAGATTATTAACTCTTTACTCCTTTGCACTTACGGGGTATGGAGAATCTATTTTATACTTTTTTTAAAGGAGACTCACTCCTAATGCCAGAGAGAGCTAGCATATCTGGATTGTCGGGCTAGGTTTAACAATAGCATGACCAATATTAGACGTAAAAGTAAAAAATAATGCAATTCTTTCGAAAATTTTTATCAAAACAGTGCCAAAAGCACTATGTAGCTCTAAAAAACTGTACGTACGTGGATTTGCGTAAATTACTTATACATTTATGTAATTATAACAAGCTATCTCAGTCTAAGAGAGAGCAACAATATCTGAATGAGTGGCCGGGGTCATTTTGAAGACATAATGTGAGACGTTTAAAATAAGAATTTGTGAAATAAAAAATCCGTCGCAAAAATTTGAATTAACGATAACATCGATATGTAATCTCTTGATAACTTAACTACGGGAGTTATTGGAGAACACTTTAGAATTTTTTTCTGATAACACATCCTGAATTACGTAGAGCCAATCATATCTGATGTGGTGCCGTTTTATTCTGCAGCGAACCATAAGTTAGGTTCGCAGTAAATGTTTGTTGTAAAAATAATTCTGGATTCAATTCCCCTCCTTTCACACACGCCCTTCCAAGAATCTCGATTTTTCTTATTTTGACAATTCAAAAATGATAATTGACAATTCAAAAATTCTCTTTACTTTTGCACACACGGGATTTGAATTTTAGTTATTATTTTTCTTTCATAACAGCCATTACACGACGCAAGAGAACAGCAATATATGTCGATGGGCCGCGCGTTTTAAAAAATAGACCATATAGATCGTTAAAATAGAGTATAAAAATAAGACAAATTAATCTTTCGAAAAATTTTTAGAAAGCAGCAAGATTGTAGCTCTTAAAACTTGTACGTACGGCGTTTGGGAATTAATTTTACTTTTGTTTTTATAAGCATCTCACTTGTAAGAGAGCCAAATAGCTGAGTAGGCCGGCTCTTTTTAAAGACATAATTTAAGTCGTGTAAAAGTTAAGAATTGAGAAAGAATTTCGGAAAATTTGAATAATAAAGATTGTAACTTTTGTAACTTGGTACCTACGGTGTTTGGTAACTTAATTAGAATTTTAGTTAGTATAAACGTCCTAAATAAGAATGCCAACATATCTTGATGTGAGCCGTCTCTTTTTATGCACTCTTAATTAGGTTGGCTTAAATGTTATTATTTTTAAAAAAATGAGTTTTTTTTTTGAGAAAATTGGACAAATGAGAAGCTTTATTTTAACTCTATTACCTTTGCACCTACGGTTTGAATTCATTCTATATTCTCATTTTTATAACAGAATTTCCCTCAATACGACAGAGCTGGACACTTCTCGGCATGTAACCGAGTGCATTCAGAGATTGAGCTAAGTGTAGACCCAATATTAGATCTGCTTAAATAAGTTTAAAAAAACAATAATCGCCAATTTCTTTCGAAAATTTTATTTTAAAGCAGTTGCCAGATTGTAGCTCTTATAACTTGGTTACTACCGTGAGGTTGGATTCAATCTACTTTCTGAAAGAGAAATCTAGTCAATGACATGCATTACCTACAGGTTTCTTAACTTCAGATACTTACTGTAACATCGATTAGGAAAATTTAAGAATCCCCTTATCGAATTTGCAATTAAAAATTCTCAATTTTATTTAAACACCCATTCTAGCGTAAAATGTTTAAAAATAATGTATTTTTTTTTTTTTTTGGTCGAGAAAATTATGTGAACTTAAAAAAGCATGTTATTTGACATCTATTTTCACTAGTCAAATGAAGGGCAATGAGGATTAAGGAATATTTGATTTTATAAACATTCCTAAGCAGAAAGACAGCATTTATCTGAGGTGATGAAGAATTGATAAAGAACTTAACTAATTTAATAGCCTTAAAAAATTAAAAAATATATTCATTCTCTTCGGATAAACTTTATTAAAGCAGAACAGATCTGTTTGCCCTATTATTAAACTTATCGACTGTACCTGGGCTTTGGCAATTTATTATACATTCGTTCTCATATTATCTAACGCAAACTCCCATTGTATGAGAGCCAACATAATCTGATATGCTAGGCCGCTCATCAATTTGTTCTAAAGACATAATTAATCATTTGAAAGTATAGTAACATACTTCCTAACAAAATTTGGGAAATTTTCAATAAAGGAAAAAGATTGTAACTTACCCCTATAAACTCTGTATCATACCAGTATTGGGAATTATCTAGATTTTTATATCACATATTAGCAATCCTTACAACTGATCTAGCCTAATCAGTATCTTTTGTTGACGTTTCCAATTTTCAGGACTCTTTAATTAAGTCGCAAATTAGTTTTTAAAAATAATATAGTTTTTTTTGAAAATGCTAAAAATTCCTTATTTTGACTCTTTACTTTTGCACCTACGGGTGACCACCAGACCTCTATATCATTACCTAACGATGTCTTCTGACAGAAGATTAGGTCGCATAATATTTTTTCTTTATAAAGCATTTTTACTACAGCAACCGAAAGACAGTCAGTATCTGTATATTGAGCCGACTTAAATACACATTAAACAATATATAAAATCGAATTTAGTTAAAAATAATAGCAATCTTTCATTCATGAAATTTTCTTAAAGCAAAAATGTAGTCTAAAGTGTACTACGTTGGTTGGAATCAATTTTACTTCTGAGTTTTTATTGAGCCAAACTCTACCAGGAAAACATCAAACTTCTCCCTGGAATTTTCTTAGCCGGCTCATTTTAAAAACATAAATGACAGAGCGAGTGAAAAGAAGATCTTTGTAGAACATATACTCGTTAATATCGTGTATAAGGAACTAAGATCTGTAATTCTTTTTACTCCCTACCGGTTTTTGGCGAATTATATATTATGAACTTTTATTCATTCCGTTAGCGTGGAATCTATAACGGCCCAAGAAATAATATAAAATGAGCGTAAATCTTCCACGAATCATTGATGTACTCGGTTTACAATTGAAAATATTTTGAAAGAAAAAGAAATATATTGAACTTTAATAAAAATATTGGACATAGAATAGTACGTATCGTTAAAAGCAAAGTATGATCTAATGACACCAATCTTTTACAATTTCCAAATAAAGTTTCTTAATTCCAACAGTTTTCATTTTTGTTTGATCTAGGGTACAATTCAAAATCCTACTCCCTAAAAATCTTCTTTCTTTACTTTCATCATCAAAACTTACAGTATTTCTATTCTCTACCTTTTAACTTCACTTACCTTATGTTTCTAACCTTGAGTTATTATTCTTCTTATCTGGCAACTGTTTTTAGAACTAAAATGCTCTCCACGACTCTACTCTAAAAATCTAACCACCGAAACAAATCATCAAATGAATAAAATAGAATCTACTGAAGTGCAAATCGCCAGGCGCTGTTTGCATTGATTTGATGATTGTATCGTAATATATATATATAGCTCTATATTATATATATAATATATATATATATATATTATATTATATGTATATATATATATATATATATATATATACGTATTATATATATATAGAGCCGTGACCTCCGTAGATACTCACCCTATATAGTGTATATATAGTGTATATATATATATATATATATATATAATATCTACTATAGTTATTACTATAGTTATTATTATGTATATATACTGAGATATATATATATATAGTATATAATATATATATATATATATATATATAGTATACTGTATATATATTATATATATTATATATATATGGGTGGAATTAACGATTTTTTCAAATTTATGAAAATTCGGTGGAGTAAGGACTGAAGGAGGCTTGACTCTTTAAATTTTCCACTGTTTCCCCCCCAAGACTGCTGCATCAAAACTAATCCATACTTTTAAAGTTTTTTTTTAATTATTATTTTCAACTTTTGATTGTTTAACTCTTTTTGAGAAAGTGACGGTGGACGGTGATAATAATCATCTGCAGAGAAGCCACCTCACATTATTGTGGAAGGTAATAAATATAAAGTAACCATCAATATAAATATATATAATATATATATATCTATAATATATATATATATAGATCTTATATATATATATATATATATATATATATATTATATATATATATATATATATATATATATATATATAATATATATATATATATTAGTATATCTTTTTAATGCAGATGGAGTTCACTTGAGTCGTAAAGGTGTTGGGCTTTTCAGTACCAGTTTGGAGACTTGTTTAGCTAAAAACTAGGTAAAGTTGGGGGTGGTGGGCTAAATCTGGATAACAAATAATAGCAATGTTAACTGTAATAGTGGGGAGATAAATAAAACTAATGTTGTTACAGGTTTAAATAATGATGATAGCAATAAAATAAAAACAGCATTTCGAGTATCAAATGTTTTTACACAAATGCTCATAGCCTTAGAAATAAAAAGATGAGCTGATTAGTTATACCATAAATGAGAATCTAGCATTATTTGGCATAACTGAGGCTGGGTTATAGAGCAAAAATCCTTTCAAAGGCATATGAAAAGACGCCATATCCACTTTATTTATTCCAGCGTAGAGGAAAGAAGGGTGGGGTGTGGGCGCTTTATGTTAAAAGCAATTTTCAATCTGTACTAATCGACTGCTTTAAAATTAATCATGATATTGAATCAGTGTGGGTAGATATATCCTTATATACAAATAAAGCATATAGAATAGGGGCATTTTAAAGACCTCCCTGGCCAGAGTCCAGAATTAGATGCTGAAATTGTGAAAGAATTGAGACAGCATGCCACAGTAATGAAAAAAGGTATAGTCATATAACGGGTGATTTTAATTTTTCCTGGCATTCATTGGGATTTCCTTGTCTAATATGGACCGTAGTAGTTCTGCATTCATAAATTGGTATACTAGATAACTTTTTTTGAGCCAGATGGTTCAAGAACCCACAAGATACGATGCCTATTAGACTTAATATTAACCAATGATGAAATTATGGTGGATGAAGTTAGATTGAGGAGAATTTAGGACTTAGTGACAATAATATAATTAACAATTAGATTGAATGTGATATCTGGGCCCAAATTGCAAGTTAATAAGAAAAAGATCATAGATTTCCGAAATGGCGATTTTACCCCAAATTTCGAAACATGCTTAGTATAACTGACTGGGATAAAGAGTTTAAAGACCAAAACTGTTTTATCATGTGGAACATTTAAACAAATTTTAATGAAAATTCAGTCAGTATGTTTTAAAGAATAAACCCATTAGGGTGCGAAGAAGAAACTGTTTGGTGGAATAGAGAGATAAGAAATAAAATCAACGAAAAGCGTAGATGTTTTAAAATATTCAAGGGTAGGAATAAGGAGGATGATTTAGAAAATTTATAGGAAAAATAGAAATGAACTTAACCAGTCAATAAGAAAGGCAAAGAGAAGAAGGCAGAAATAATTTAGCAAGGGAATAGTAATAAGAACTGAAAAAGTTTTTTAGGCTTTTATAAATTAAAGTAAGAATAGGGACATTGGTCCAATTAAAAATTGATGAAAATTTTAGTAAGTTCATATAAGGAAATGGTCAACATTTTCAAATGCTTATTTTGCTTCAGTTGTTTACAGAGGAAAGTAGATAAATATTCAAGACTAATAAGTTCTTTGTATGCATGTAAAAAATAGACTTACAGAATTTGAATTTGCTGTAAAAGATATTAAACGTTATTAGATCATATTGATCCAAGTAAAGCTGCAGCCCTGATGGTATAATATGGTAGAATTTCTGTAAGAGGGTAAGTTTTAAGCATTGCAAGAGGCACTGTATTTTGATTTTTAAGCGATCTATACATTTGGTGAGGTACCAGATGACTGGAAACCAGCATATGTTGTGCCTATTTATAAGAAAGGTAGTAAGGAAGATTTGGCTGATATGCCCCCACCAACACGACCACATAGACCACAACATTACCCATCCCTCTTGGATTGTAGCGCTCTCATTTCGCGCACCCACAACACACAACTACTCGGAAGGTCAATTTCCGACAGAGCAAGTATTCAGCACCAAGAAACCAACACAGGTATTGTATTGAACTCCCAGCATGGTTTCAAAAAGGGAGGTCATGTCAGACAAAACCTTTTAGAATTTATGGAATACATTACTGACTGCATGACCGAGGAGCCAGTTGATATTGTAATATTTGAATTTTAACAATTTGATA
>JABUQX010029772.1:30000-52500 GCA_015478945.1 Trachelipus rathkii
CTGCATCTTATTTTATCCGACATGATTAACTTTAGTAGAATGTCCCAGTAAACTTAGAAAGAATACAGAACGATAAGTATTGAAGTGATTTTGTTTTTCTAAGCTGTTGAATGGAAATTTTATTTGAATTTTTGTTCTAAAAAGTAAATTGGTATACCAAGAGACAATAATATTTGAATGTTTTTGTGCGCAGTTGACTTATGTATAAGATGAATCATAAAGAATCAATATCGTGAATGATTAAATGCCCTTTTTATTTTGCAGAATTTGCATAATAATAATAATGTCCGTGATTTACAAAAGAAATATTAAACTTTTGATTGCTATGAAATAAGACGGTGTGGCTTATGTTGCAAACATCTGCACTCTTTTACTTTAGTTCTATGATTCTAGAACATTCTTCAGCTTCTGTGTAATAAGTATGGCCAAATTAACAGATGAAGAAAAGAGTATATTTCCGTTAACAAATGTTGACTCTGTCGTAAAGCTCTTTAAGTTACATTTGGAAAGAAATGAAGAACCAAATTTGGCGATTTGTTCCATTATTATTGGTTGCATTGAAAACACTCTGACATGCTCAAGAACATTTGATATACCTGAAGAAACAGATGATGATGATGACAGTGATACCTGTAAAAATGCTCTGCAAACTAAACTCCCAATCGTAGAATACGATTGTGTAGATGCACTCTATCAGAGATTTTTATCAATTATTAAAGCACATATTGATGTTACAGCATTTGGAACACCAGAATTCACTACTAGAGAACTAGTCAAGAGAGTATCAGATGTGGTTTGGTGTACACTAAGTAGTAGTTATTATAAAGATAGAGCACATCTACAGTCTATATATAGTTACATGACAGGTAAGAATTATATATAGCTATGTAGAATTCAGTACTAATCGGAGTATAGACATATATGCCTATATTTTTTATTCATAGAAGTTATGAATACCAAAGTAAACCTAAATGCATTTAGAAAATTGAATGATGCATGGAATACCACTTTGTAAAAAAAAAAAAAAAATCTTAATTGTCGAGTCCTGATACATCTCAATCATGTAAATACTATATTAAAACTATAAATATTTAAATAAACAAATAGTATAAAAAAATTGGTAATAATATAGCAGAACCATTCCATCGCCAGTTTTTATAAAAATCATAGCATAAACTCTAAATAAATTATAATGAAGTAAAAAAAGCGGTAAATATCTAGTTTTTTATCTAAATATTTTCTGAAAAAATTTTCTAAGTTCAAAAAAATTTCTAAGTTCAGAAAAGTTAAGTTAAGTTTTTTAAGAAAATTGTTTAGTGACAAACTTCTGACATAATTCCAGAAGCTTGCCCACTAAAGAATTTTCTTAAAAAACTTAACTAACTTTTTTGAACTTAGAAATTTTTTTGAACTTAGAAAATTTTTTCAGAAAATATTTAGATCAAAAACTAGATATTTACCAAAAAAAGCAAAATTGACTGATGTCTTAAGTAAAAAAATGTTACAGACTTGCAAAGTTATGAATAAACCTATAATAGGCTTTTCTTATACTCCCAACTGACCAGAACTTGATTTTATTGTACTTACTTCGTAGTTTAATTTACAATGGGAAATTAATTGACCCAAAAAAACCATAGTATGAAAATGATATTGTCAGAAAATATATAAATGAATATAAAATTTAATATATAGGCCCCTATATATATATACACGAATATTAAGTTGACCTCGATTCCAAGCATCAGCATCTAGGTTAGGCCTAGGTATACAGCAATGTAGATCTATCTAGGTTAGGTTTAGGCGGTAAAGGTATAGCACAGGACTCCACATATTTTCTGAAAAAATTCTAAGTCCAAGATCAATATATCGATATGTATATACGGTATAGGTCGATATATTACTATTATATTTTATATTATATTATTACTATTATATATTATTTTATTATATATTAGGGGAGATTATTGGGAATTTTTGGAACGATTTTCTAAGCTTCAAAAAAATTATAAGTTGAGAAAAGTTGTTTAAGTTTTTAAGAAAATTCTTTTGTGGCAAGCTTCTGGAATTATGCAGAACTTACCACTAGACAATTTTCTTAAAAAACGTATTATTTTATATTTGAATCAGTGTATATTTTCTGAAAAAATTTTCCAAGTTCAGAAAAGTTAAGTTTTTTAAGAAAATTCTTTGTGGGCAAGCTTTCTGGCACTAACTTCCATTTATACTTTCAGATATTTTCTTAAATACTTAACTTTGAATTATCAGAACTAAGAATTTTTTTTTTGAACTTAAGAAAATTTTTTCAGAAAATATACAGAAAAAAAAATTTCCAAATTCTTAGAAAAAATTATTTTTAACCAAAAAAAAAACCGGTATTATAGCAGTTTCAAATCACCTTTTGAATCACCAAAAATTTTTCTAGTTCAAAAAAAATTCTAAGTTTACAAAAGTTTTAATGTAAAAGTTCAAGTTTTTTAAGAAAATTCGTTAAACTGGCAAGCTTCTGGCATAATTCCAGAACCTTCCAATCTAAAAAAAAAAAGAAATTTTTTTTCTTAAAAAACTTATCTTAACTTAACTTTTCTGAACTTAAAAATTTTCGGTGATTCGAAGTGATTTAAAAGTGCAAATTTTCCCAAAACACCTACTTAACTTACTTTTCTGCACTAAGAAATTTTTTCAGAAATATATGTGATGACTGGCTATATACATTTACCTATATATTATTATGTATTAGCGTTCGGGCGGGGTGACCAGGCCCGCCTCTTTAGGAGGGTGATTCGGTCCCTCTAAATAAAATAAAAACTAATAAAAAAAAAAAAAAAATTTTTCGCTCATTTAATAGCCACGCGTAGTACTACAAGTTTTATTTAGATCATATTTAATTCTGAAAGTTTTTTATATTTTTAATAAAATGTTAGAAATTAGGGTACAAAATTTTCTTCAATAGAATTTCACATTTTGAAAATGTGTTTTTTTTTTAACTCGTTATAAACTGAAAAATTGTGGATCGATTTTAAATTATTTTTTCAGTGGATACACTCGAGTATGTTAGCTTTTAAACTGCAAGTAAAGATTTTTGATCCAAGCAGTATTAGTGGCAAAAAAACGGGGCCTAACTTGGTCCGATTCACCCCGCCGTAAAAATTGATGGAGGGGTGGCTTGGGACAACCATTGTTTTTCGTATTTTACGTATTATATTGATATTTTTATTACCTATGATTAATTTAAATGTTTTGAAATCAATAAAAAAAAGTTTTTTTTTTTTTTTTTATTATCTTAAGTGAAAATGTTTTTAAAAAAATGAAATTTTACATAAAAAAAGTTAAAAAAAAAGAGGAATGTGTTTTTGGCGGCAGAGGGGGTGGAGAGTTTTTTCCTACTTTGATTTTTATTTATCATTATTGACATTTTTAATTTACTTTATTAAAGTATTTTAATAATGGATATAATTATTATATTTTCGAAATTATAAATATATAAATTGAAAATATACGTAAAAGACGAATTTAAACAGATGGTCCGAGTACCCCTCAATGGTGGTCCGCTTCACCTCCACGGTCGGGCTGACTCGGCGTTTTTCAAACTTTAATAAAACTTGTTATTATTAGAATTTTACATTTATTTTTTTTTGTGTGCTTATGCCCGCCTAAAGGCCGTGATTTACAAAAAAAAAAATTTCAAAAAATGGCATTAGGGGAGAGTCGGGAGAAGAAGTTATACCTAAACGTGGTCCGCTTCACCCGCGCCCGACGCTCTTATATAGAGCGTCGGGCCCGGGGTGACCAAGGCCCGCCTCTTTAGGAGGGGTGATTCGGTCCCCACTCTAAATAAAAAAAAAAATAAATATATATATAAAAAAAAAAAAAAAATTTCGCTCCATTTAATAGGCCACGCGGTAGTACTACAAGTTTTATTTAGATCATATTTAATTCTAGATAGTTTTTTATTAATTTTTAAAAAAATGTTAGAATAATCTGTGTAAAATGCTTTTCAATAGAATTTCACTTTTGAAAAATGATTTTTTAACTCGTTTATAAAGATTTTGGAAGGCGGATTCGATTTTAATTATTTTTTCAGTGGATAAACTCGAGTATGTTAGCTTAAACTGGCAAAGTAAAATTTTTGATCCAAACAGTATTAGTGGCCAAAAAAACGGGGCCTAACTTGGTTCGATTCACCCTGTCCATAAAAATTGATGGAGGGGTGACTCGGACGACCATTGTTTTTTCGTATTTTACGTATTATTATTGACATTTTTATTATGTATATATTAATTTTTAAATATAATAAAAGTTACTTATATTAAGTGAAAAATTTTAAAAAAAGTGAAATTTTACTAAAAAAAACGATTCAAAAAAAGTGTCAAAATTTTTTGGGCGGAGAGGGGTGATCGGACCACTTATTTTTTATTCGTTATTTTATTTATCATTATGACATTTTTATTACTTATTCCGAATTTTAAATGATAAATAATTATTATATTAAGTAAAAATTAAAATAAAAAATTGGAAATTTTTTTATAAAAGACGACTTTAAACAGATGGTCCCGAGTCACCCCTCAATGCTGGTCCGCTTCACCACCCTCCACGGGTCAGTGCTAACTGGCGCGTTATCAAACTGTTAATAAAACTTTTATTTATTAGCATTACATTATTATTTTTTTGTGTGCTTATGACGTATAAGGCCGTGATTTACAAAAAAAAACTTTCCAAAAAAGTGCATTAGGGAGAGTCGGGAGCCCAAGTTATGCCTAAGGTGGTCCGCTTCACCCCTCCACGTCTTTATAGGGATAATACTATCAATATTTTTTTCTTATTTTATATATCATTATTTGACATTTTTATTGCTTATTACGAATTTTTATATGATAAATAATTATTTATATTAAGTAAAAATTAAAATATAAAATTGCATTTATACGTAAAAGAGGAATTTAAACAGATGGTCTGATTCACCCTCAATGGTGGTCCCGATTCACCCCTCCAAGGTGGGGGTGGACTGAGCGGATTTCAAAACTTTAATCAAAACTTTATTATTAGAATTACACTTATTATTTTTTGTGTGCTTCTGAACTCTATAGTATAAGGGCCTTGATTTCAAAAAAAAAAAATTTTTCCAAAAGTGCATTAGAGGGAGAGTCGGGAGTAAAAAGTAATACCCTAAAGTGGTCAAGTCACCCCGCCCGCCGCTATATATATATATGTTTTCAAACTATCTTTAGAAAAATTTAAATAAATATTTATTTAATTTAATTATTTTCTAGTTTTTTAATATAGTATTTAATTGATTGAGATGACCTGAAGCTCGACAAACTACAAAAATTAATATAAAAAGTGATAGTGAAATTTAATTCAAGAAATTTTTTGGGATAAATTGATTACTATTGATAATAAGGGCCTACTTTAAAGAGGGTAATATTTAGTTTGTTGAGACGCACTAGGGATTTATAAGTAAACTGTTCAAATGTTAAAAACATAAACAACGTAAAATGAATAAAAAAAAAGTTCTAAATAAGTGTAACATTGTACTTCAATATATAATAAATAATTTACTATAATCAATATCATTATCTATATAATATTTATCTACATTTTCATTTTCTGTAAAGACTAAACTTTACATTTCCACACAATATAGGCCCTATCAATAAAGACCAACAATGTTGTTATATATATATATATATATATATATATATTATATATATATCTATATATATATATTATATATATATATATATATATATATATTTTACTGTTTTATACCCAATTTTCAAATCTTCCCGCCTGCTCCGTGAGAAATCTATTGGTTGGTAATTAAGGTATATGCTAGCGATCGTGGGTAAAGTGCTAGGACTGGTTGGTTATGATGAATTTTAAAGTATCATTAGATTAAAAGGGTTAAATCATTAATTAAAAGATAGGCTACTTTAATAAAACTATCATAAACCTTCTTCCCTAGCCGCTACCCCATTGATCCTACACTGTATATTTTATGCTACGAGCTTGTTCTCTAGCAGATACAAGCCATAACTAGTTTATTAAGATATTACAAAAAAAAAAAAACGTTGGTAAAAAAAAAAGAAAAGAAAGAGTACAGTCAAAGGATATACTTCATTTCTGAAATCGGAATATGCATATCTTTATTATAATAAATAAATTAATGTATTTATTTTTAAAAACATGTTCAGACAACTTAATTATAAAATGTTTTTTATTTATTTTATGGTAGTATTTTAAATATTCCTACTGTTCTATAGGTAGGAAATAGATGAGTGACTGGACTAGACAAAACTAAAATATTCACCTTGAAGAGTAAAATACCCACATGTAGTCACAAGGTTTTGGATATACAGATTCTCATAGACGAAAAACTATGCATTCAACATATTAGTGAATAAGATGTTTCATTTCCATATATTTGAAGTGCATAGTAGGAATGCCTACACAAACATTTTGGAGAACCAAACTCCCCGACCAAATGAATGGTAAAGAATTTACTCTTTAACTGTAACTCGTATGATATAGATTTATCGAATATCAGTTCTTGAATTCAGTTTAGATAGCTACTATTTTTTTTTTTTTTTTTTTTTTTTTTTTTTTTTTTTTTTTTTGGCAGATTTTTAAGTTTTACTTATCATTTAGTATAGCCTATACAGAAGTGATATTTCATGCTTCATTATTCTTTTCTTAATGCATTTATATTTAGGTTGTTTGTAGTTTTTATAGGATAAAAAATGTATCATCCATACCATTTGTTACATAAATACCAAGGATTCATTAGATTGATAATTTGAATTAGTGAAAATATATTGAATTTATTTATTGATTAAAATTACATATTTGAAAGGCTAATCATATAGTATACTGGATCTAGCTTTCCTTTTTTATATACTATATATATGCTCATATTTTATCCTAAATTGTAATGAACTCTTTTTGAACAGGATAAGGAAAGTTAGAAATATTATTGGTATAACTTTTAATACATAACTCATTTATTTACTCATTTATTTATTTATATACTCATTTATTTGAGTAAAAAAAATTAATTTAATGGAATCATTGCATCTTCCTTTTTTTTTCTTTCTATTATTGTTATATTTAGGAATTAATTTTAAAGAACCTAACTCTGTGAGACTCCATCAATTTTAAGTTGGGTAAGATTTGACGATCCTTTATTTATTTCCCAAATAGAACAAATACAGATTAGGCCTAATTATTGTGGAGCCACAAAGTTTGGAGTAAGGGTGGAACAAAAATAAATTCGAGGTAGAGTCAGAGTTAGAGCAAAAGAAATTTTAACTATAAAATATTTTTTTTTTATACTGGGAATTATTAATTAAAGGTAAAATGTTTGATAATGTCAGAGAGTAGGGTGGATATGGTTTTGTATAATTTCTTAATATTGATGAGATTAAAGATTTAGCTACTTGAACATATTGGTCACAATAAGTCTGCAGGTCCTGATGATATAGCATTAAGATATTAAATAGCAAAAAATCATCATGGGAGCTGGTGAAGAGCAGGGTTATGTGGGTCCATCTCTATTGCTAATGTATATTAATGATTTGGATAAGGTATTAAAATGTGTAGTTTGCTATGACTCTAAGCTGGCCTACCCTATTAAAAATATGGAGAAATGTATTTTGTTTCAATGTGATTTAAATAAACTTCTTAATTGGACTTAAAAGTGACAAATAAATTTTAATGTGTAAGGTTCCTCATCTTGTTTATTCTAATAAGAATTTTATTTATAAAATATATGAAGAATGGCTGGAGTCTGTGGATAAAGAAAGAGATTTGGGTGTGATTATATTATCAGTTGTAATTTGAAAGTGTCAGAGTGGTGTTTAGAGCCAAGAATAGAGCTAACAAAATATTAGGAATAACAAGGCATAATGTTATGGTTGTGTGTTCATATATATAATATATATTATATAATATATATATATATATATACGGTATATATATATATATATATATATAATATATTCTATATATATATATATATATCTATAATATATATATATATATATATATATATAATATATATATAATAATTTATATAATATATATATATATATATATATATATTAGAGGTGTACCGGAATTCCAGTCCAGCAAGGAATTTGACAGTATTGCTTTCGGGTTCCGGTTCCGGCCCGAATTTTGAAAAGAAATTTCGGAAAATTCGGAACCGGAATTACTTTCCTTAAACACTTTTGAAAATATTGCTGAATTGTGGATGAAGTAAAAGAAAAACTGCTCACCAGTATTTGGCCAATATTTTTTTAAACGTTTTTTCAATCAAAAAATTTTATTTTTCCCCTGGTTTTTTTTTTTTTTGAAAATGGAAAAAAAAAATAAAAAAATTTCTCTGAATAAATGTAGAAAACGTGGTAATGAAGAGTAATCGTTTTTGGCTAGCACTGCTTATTAGGGGAATTTAGCTTTGTTCCTTTTCCACCAATTAGGGAATTCTTCTTTTCCTCCTAGATTAGAAATTGATTTTTTCAACGTTAAAAAACATTTCAAATTTCTCTTTAAGATTCACCTTTTGAAAGAACCACTGATTTTTTTCTGTGGCACACAAAAGAGTTCGTGGAACTAGCTGATCTACAAACTTATAAAATAAGTAATTTGAAATAACTTCTTTTCTTAACATGCTCCTGATGATTTTGAGGTACTTGGCAAATCTATAGTTTATTGTAGATAATGCTCGTTTTCGTGAAAATGACTCATCGCCTGACCCTTCCTTTTGTACTGCTACTACTATTATCAATTTCTCCCTCAAAAATTTGCATATTTCTTCAAGAATCCATTTTCAACTCAAATTCTCTTATTTCATTAGAAAATATAAAGTCAGTATCTTGGTCTACTACAGTATTTAAAACAATTAATCTTGTTTTGATATATGCCTATTGATCCTTTCTCTTCCTTTTTTTACTTTTTATTCATGATTAAAACTCTAATGCCTTCTTCAGCTTTCCTTTTTTTTTTCTCTGCTGTCATCCTGACGGTATGGGAGATTTCCTTGTGAGCTCAAATATGTAGAATAATTGATGATATAATTAATTTTGCCTTATAGTTTCCGTAACCTTGAGAAATGGTTGCAAAACTCTTCGAATTTTTTCTAATATTTGCCAATTTATTAGCAGTCAAAGCTTAAATGATTGATTGTTCTATAATCAATATAGAGAATTTTCTTTTTTTAAAACATTCATTCTTTCAAGAATCAAATATGTGCTATTCCACCTTGCATTAACATCTTGAACTGGCATAAGTGGGCTTGCAAGCAAAATGTGGATCCAAGTCTTTTTGTATTCTTTTAAGTTAATTACAACTCAAAAACTGATGATTGAATGTGTACAAATATTCCTACATTTTTATTAAATCACACTGTTTCTTTGAGAAAATAGGCATCTTTAATAAATTGAAGTTTTTGAATAAAAAACAAGAAAACTGTTGTATCCTGCTAAATCAGTTCCAAGTTTCATTTATATGCTCCATCTCGAAAGGATCAATGAATTAATGTTAGGACTAGTTGTTAGTTACGAAGATTAATTTTTAAAACTCATAGTGATTTTAATTCCAGAAAATGAGAACCTAGGAAATACTTTCAATGGATAACACAGTCCATTTTTTCAAACTCGCTGGTAAGCCAGAGTACAGTTTAAAGAAATAAATGAGTCGTTTGAATTATTTAGCCCTCTATATATATCTGTAGTAATTTATATCTGATCAGCCTTAGATAACTTCTCGAATACTCCTGATCTCAATTTCCTGTATGAGGTTGGTAACATTTTCTCTACAAAATATATTTTCTAAGAATAAGATATTTTGGTTGAAGATGGGCACTAAGTTCTATGAATCCCTTCTCTTTTGTGACTGTAAATGGCCGGTTACTCATTTGCGACATAAAATTCATTTTTTTGTGATTTGGGGTCATTGATATGCAAAATCTTTTTTTGGGAGAAACTCTCCTCCAAACTCACTTATTTCACGGCTTGGATCTATTGCTCTTTTGTGGTTTCACCTGTTGTTCTAGAAATACAAGACTCTCCCTTTTAACTATTAAAATTTTGGACTTCCAGATATTCTCTCAATGATTAATTTTATATGTTCATGTAAGTGGCGTTGTAACTAAAAAAAAATTTTATGTTGAAAAGTTACATAAAATATTTTTTTTTTTACATTTCTTTATATAGTTTAAAGGAAAGCTCACAAGAAATTCCGGTTCCGGCCGGAATTTTTTTTGTGATTCCGCTAATTTCAGTTCCGGTACAACCCCTAATATATATATTATATATATAATATATTATATATATATATTATACTATATATAATATATACTATATATATATATATATATATATATATATATATATATAATTATCTTCTGTCAAAAGGTCTCTGGTCTATATATAATTTTCCACCAGAGATCCAGAGTTTGAAAAAAAAAACAATTACAGCAAATTAATTTGTTGACATTATTGGATACAGGATTGGTTGAAGGACAAGAGATAACGTGTTGTATTAAATAGCAATAAATCATCATGGGAGCTGATGAAAAGAGCAGGGTTTGTCGGGTCATCTCTATTCCTATGCTAATATTTAAGAATTTG
This sequence comes from Trachelipus rathkii, assembly GCA_015478945.1. Lineage (NCBI taxonomy): Eukaryota > Metazoa > Arthropoda > Malacostraca > Isopoda > Trachelipodidae > Trachelipus > Trachelipus rathkii. The sequence goes on from JABUQX010029772.1 coordinate 40,629, forward strand.
GGTAAGGTTTGAAAATGCATATGCTGACGACTCTAAGCTGGCCTATCCTGTTAAAAGTATGGAGGAATGTGTTTTTGTTTCAATGTGAGTTAAAAGATTCTTCACAATAACAGAGTTGGCAGAAAGGTGAATTTTAAATGTTTTAAGGTTGTGCTCATAATAATATATATAGAAATTTTATTTATATTATGTATGAAGAATGGCTGGAGTCTGGATAAAGAAAGAGATTTGGGTGTGATTATATTATCAGTTGTAATTTGAAAGTGTCAGAGTGGTGTTTAGAGCCAAGAATAGAGCTAACAAAATATTAGGAATAACAAGGCATAATGTTATGGTTGTGTGTTCACATTTTACCTACCTTGTCATGGAGCAAATCCTTCCACCTCACATTTGAGGTCATAGAATTTTTCGCTTATTACATTGACAGTTATAATTATGATATTTGTAGAGCTAAAGTATATGGTGATCAGGGAGAAATAAAAAATTATTTTTAGAAATTAAAGAATAGTTTGTCTACAACCCTTAACATTTCAAACATTTCAGGAACTTCTAATTTCTTTGGATTTATCCTCTTTACAGTAACAAATATCCATTATTTCATGTAGCTATATAAATTTGTATAAGTAAGAATTATAGAAGCAAATGAATTTAATAACTTCAGGAAAATTGAAAAAATCTTACCATTTATTACTGATGCAATGATCTCATTATTTCTAATTTTTTCTTTACAGACAAAAAATGAGATCTGGCTCCACTTCTTTGAATCAAATTATCTGCTTTTCATTATAGGTTACTCCAATATCATTTCCAATATTCCTTATCTTGTCTTAAGTTCACTTGGATGCATTTAGAGTGTATAAAATCATAATGAAAACATCTAATTTTTGCCAGACTTTTTGCAATAGTTCTATTTTTCTAAATTATATGTTTTAGTTTTATCTGGTTGTCAAGAAACACGTCATTATTAAATTAGAATGAAGTTAAAATAACTGATTATTTTATTTTTAAAATCTTATATAATATTTTTTATATTTTTCCAAGTTTCATCTATTTATTTATATCTATAGAATTATTTTCAATTATATATATAACAGTAATTTTTTAAGAGTTAGTGAGTAATTACGGGGCGGACGTCTGTTGAACTTTACAAAAAAACTTTAGGTACTATTACTACCGTTTGCGGCAAACACATTAGCTGTTGTTGCTGCAAAAAAGCGGCTGTTATTGGTATCATGATGCGCACTGGCATATCAGAAGATCAACTTGGTTGTTTGTGGGTGAAAATGGTGAAAACGACCTGTAGAAGTAACATGGCATGGTTAGTGAAATTTAAATTTGTTTTTTTCTTCAAAGAAATTTTTTTTTTTTTAAGGTATATATAATATTATCATACATATTTAATAGTGTGGAGTAAAACAGACCTTCCAGTCCCATTGAATGACAAAAATTAGATTTATAACAAGGTTTTGTGGAATCGGGTCTTTGGAAATTACTGTCAGTAAATTTTTGGTAGCAATCAGAATCAGTATCAGGGTGGAAATCTTTCTCAGACCAAAATCAGTCTTATATTGCAGCTCACATGTTTGTAAGTAGTTGGGATTGGAACCTGATATTGGGAAAATCGGAAATACAAAATATTTGAATATTGGAACAAAAGTTGGACTTAAATAATCGATTGCCTCATCCTTGTTTTATCGGCATTGGGTTTAAAAATTTTGGTTTTGATAGATTTGAGTATGTGAAAACTTGCTCTTTTTGTTTTTTTTTTTTGTTGTTTTTTTTACCATAAATAGGGTAAAGTATGGAATTTAACTATTAACGTTAAATCAATGCATAAATTCCTTTCGTTAATAGCCTATATGGAGTTTATCATCATTTAGATTAAAGTTAAAAATATCATATCTCTGCTTGGCTAACAGGTAATCTTAAAAGTGGAAGGTTTTAGCATATGCAATGAATTAGGGTCTTATATAAGCTTAAGCAAACTCAAAACAGCATCTAAGAAAATTACTGTAACTTGATAAAAGGTGGCTATTTTAATGCCCATAATATCCCAGCGCATCTTCTAACGCGTACGTTCTCACGACATTTTACTTGAAGTGATTTGCATAGTATTCTGAAATAGGGCTCCGAATAGTGAGCCAGAGGAGAAAATTTGATTTTTAGCTAAAATATAAATAGGTAGCTATATATATTCCCATCACCAAAAGGGGTTTCAGTCAGAGTTTGGGTATTTTAAGTTAGAAATTGGAGCAAGTAAAAAATTTTACCAGGTCTTTACCCTTTGTAACGTAAGTAATTGTAATTTGGTATAGCGAAGTAATTTTATAGCAACTTTTTAAAAAAATTTTAAACATTTGAATTTATTTGAGCAAGTTTGTGTTTAGATTATTTACATAAGTTATTAAACGCTTTAAAGATATATATATATATATATATATATATATATATATATATATAAATATATAAATATATATATATTATATCATATATATATTATATAATATAATTATAATATATATATATATATATATATATATATATATATATATATATATATATATATACGGTATATATATATATATATACATATATATATATTATTATAAAATATATATAATATATATATATAATATATATATATATAGTATATATATATATTATATATATATATAATATATATATATATATATATATATATATTATATATTTCTGTTATAAAGATGTACCTTTCATTTATATCATGTATTACAAACTTTGTAATGTAGCTAAAACAACCCTCAGTGAGACTGATGAAACTTCAAAGAGAGTACCTTAAATGGAAGGTCTGCTGGCAGGAACTTTAATGATTATTATAGTTTATACACTGAAAACCTTAACCCTAGTCTCTGTTGACAAATTAGGATAGCCTGAGAAAAATATTGTTAAAGTAGGTAACATGACCTTATCAAAATCATAAACTCATTCAGGAGAATATTTTTTATAAATTTTGATAAGGTGGGACTTGGAAATTGATGAAGTAGGGAAAATTACAATATTGAATTTCTTTATTGCCTACTTAGCGAACTTGGGGAAAGATTTGGATAAACTTTGATATAAGTGAGACTTGGGATGATTCAATCAAGCAATGCCAACATTTAGAGTAGTTATTTGTGATGAATGGTTGAGTGTTAGCAAACTGGATAGTGTATCAGTGTACCTCTAACACGCCCACACATACATGACCTAATTATAATTACTGCCATGTGACACATTATACCATACTTTAAGTTTGGGACAGTCTCCTAATGATCATGAGGGAATTATTTTTTTTTTCTTTCTCAAAGTCCCAGATTGAAACATTTTTTTTTTTATTGACCTTACACATTGACTTTGTCATTTATCAGACGCACATAGCCAGGACTGCCATTTACAAAACTTATTGACTACCTTTTTCAAATGAAACATAACTGGAACTTTTGTGATAAATGGTTAAATTTTTATTATTATTTTTAAAATTGTAAACATTATATTTTAATAAGAATAGGTAATCGGGAATTTCTGGAAGTGCTTTTTATTTTGTTGGTATTGAACTATTTCAGGTAAAGGAAATGAAGATAAACGAGGAATACCTGTAACAGAAGAAGTGTATAGCAAGTCATGGCTATATGTAAATGGTAGACCTGTTGTTTGCACAAGACATATGGAGGTATGTGTAGATAAAGTGCCTTTAAAGTTAGAAGAGTTTTTGTTAATGAATAACCACAGTATTTAATATTTTTTTTAAAATTAAATTTCAATTATTAATTAATTTGAACAAATATTAAAGGATTTTTAAAATTTAATATTATTAATATTTTAAATAAGCTTGTTATATAAATTTTGAAAATAGGTTTTTGGATATGTAGGAAAAAATATTTCCTTCACCATTTTAAACTCATTGCACATTTGTCTTGCTTTGGTGCAGGGTTTGCAATATAAAATCAACCTGATAAAACTAAAAGAAACACCCAATAAAACCCATGAGTTATATTTTGCTGTATTTTTTGTAATTTTGAGGGGATAAAAATGAAATTAATAATACATTTTAATATTATACAATATGTAGGCAACCACAATAATTTTGCATTTGTGGTTGTCAAGATAAAGATTTGATTCTTAAACGTACTAAAACATTACATATGAAATTCTACATCAGCTTATCAAGCAAATGAAATTAAAAATATATGAAACATTTATTCCTTTAAAATGGGACATTAAAATTAATTTTTATTATTATTATTATTATTATTATTATTATTATTATTATTATTATTATTATTATTATTATGTAGCAACTAATAAGTAGCCAATTTAAAATTCATTTCAATTCTAGCTGCTTCTCTCTTTTTTATTCTATACAAGACAAAATGCTTAGGTCATCTAAGTTGATGGCCCTGAATTTTCACAAAAAATATTCAGGAACACTCTATGAAAATTTATTATCTTATTTATCATTTTACACCTTTACAATCTTTCATCAACTGACAAGATTCATGTTTTTAGTAATATTTTATCAAACATAATTTAGTCAAAACTTTTAGCAAGAGCAAGCACAAGCAATCATATAGTTATTACGTATAGTTTGGGGTTTCCATATATTTAAAATATCAATGACATTTTTGTAAGAGAAAGGATGTCAGCTTTTGGATCAAAGCTTCTGTGTTGGAGTCAGAAAGTATAACTAAAACAAGATGGCTGCTTCTCCAAAGTAATTGAAGATTGCTAAGATCTTTCTTTTTGTGACATCAAGAATACAGTTGTATGGTATCTTACCATACGAGGAAATTGATTCTCTGATTATTTTCTTGAGCTTGATTCACCTACTGTCAGTTGAGAGGGATGATTCCCACCTACTTTGAAATTGCTGATGTGCCACTTCTCGAATTTTCTTCCAAGACATTGAATTTCAGAACAAGGCAGATCTTTCTGGTTCTTTTTTTGGATATCAATTGCTACAAAGTCTTTCAATATTGCACATGAGGAAGTGAAAAATGCACAGCCATTAGCAAAACCTATCTTTATGAAAGAGAAATTTCTTTCTCTAAACTTAAAAATAATTTTAGTTTAAAAATAGGTTGAACCTCATGGACAGTATCCAAATTGCTCTGACATTAAATAGCCCAAATTTTGACATTGTATAAAGAATGAAAAATCATTATTAATTCAAAACCTAGAGTGAAAATTTTGTCAATGAAATTGTTTTTTAATAGAATTTTTATTAATTGTTTTATTTTATTTTCAAGTTTATTTATTAAGTATAACAACCTACATGCTTCTAGATTGTATGACTGTATTCTCAATTCATATTGATCAATGAATTATTTTGAATTTAAGTGTCTGTTGCGCTCTGTGGATTTTAACGAAAATATTTTTAGAGCATAATATATTCTTTTAAATGTAATTTGTTTTCCCCTCACTTTCAAATCTAGGAATAATATAGTTTTCACAAAAATGTTTTGGGATAAGGCCCAAGAAAGTTTTGTGACCATACCTAGTTAATATTCTTAGTTCAGTAAAACTGAGTAGTTGCAAAAAATGTTTCTCATTTATATTAGGTGCCTTAATAGTCAAAAATGGTGAAGTGTAGGTAATATTTTGGTTATTAAAGTTTTAATGGATTTCAAAATATAAACAAAAAAAATGTAAATATAATAATCATAATAAAACCCACTGTACTGGGTTTAAAAAATAAACGAGTTATTGCCAACCCTGCTTTGGTGTGTCAGTTGTAATTTGTAAGAAACTTCATTTTTTTTTTTAGGTTGCTACCATAATATCTAATATGAATCCTGGCATAAACGCTACTACAGATTCTGAAGAAGTAATTCTTCTTCAACAAGCACTTCTTTGGTTGCTATACGATTCTGGACATCTTGCCAAATATCCAATGGCCATAGGTAATATATATATATATATATATATATATATATATATATATAAGTTATATACCTATATATATATATATATATATTATATATATATATATCCTTATATATATATATATATATAAAATATATAACTGGATATGGAAGTTGTGTAACAAAGCGTTTTTAGATTGTGTAGTTTTGAAGGACTGGAGGAGAGTAGTGATATTACCCTTGTATAAGAGTAAGTAAGGGTTATAAGAACTGTAGAAACTACAGAGGAATTAGTTTATTGAGTAGGAAGATATATGCTGGTATTTTGGTTGAAAGAGTGTGTCGAGTGACTGAGGAGCTGATTGCTGAAGAACAAGGTACATTTAGAAGTGGTAGAGGATGTGTAGATTAAATTTTTTACATTGACACAAATGAGAGAGACTAAAAACAAACTGTATTTAGATTTTGTGGACTTGCAACAGACCCAATAAAATAAGTTAATGACTAAACAATCTTTAATTATAACATACAAAACATCAATGAATTACCTTATTCAGTTGTGACGAAGATAATTATTAAAGTCAGATACATTTAAGTTATTTTAAATGTGGCTGCAAATAAACCCCTTATATATATATATATATATATATATATATATATATATATATATATATATATATATATATATATATATATATATATATATATATATATATATGTATATAATATATATATATATATCTATATATATATATATATATATATATATATATATATATATATATATATATATATATATATATATATATATATATATATATATATATATATATATTCTTCTTTCTTTCTTTATCTACCTCTTTTGCCCCAAGACTGGGGGTAAGGTGCGTGTCATGCATCGGAAGAAAAGCAGTAGAAGAAGAATATGACAAAAGTCGAAAGGAAAGCCCAGCCTTACCGCCCCCTCTGTACCATTAATTAGTGAGAACTCGTCACAGACAGAAAATCCACCCTAGAGCTTCATGGGACCGCGACGGACCCTCACTATGGTAAATCGTCAATGTGGGTTCATCCCTTGGCCCAGGTGGGCCACAACCATGCCCCCATACAAAACCCCGCCATTCACTCCTATTATGCACCTTTATTCTCGCCTCTGTCAAACTCATTTCTCTCCTTCAGACATTCGTTCACTGACTCAATCCACTTTTTCTTCGGTCTCCCAGCCAGTCGGTTCCCAACACACTCGCCACTATACATCCGCTTAACCAACCGACTATCATTCATCCTTTCCACATGACCAAACCATCTCAACATACTTTCATTTATTCTCTCATTTACCCCTTTCTTCACACCACACAACTCTCTAATACGTTCATTCCTCATTTTATCAATTCTTCTCACACCTAGCATGCCCCTAAGATTGTCCATCTGAACACATTGAACTTTAGATCTATACTTCTTATTCCAGACCATAGTCTCACTACTATACAATAAATAACACAGGTAACAACATACCCTCATGTAATACCCTAGCGCACTCAAGACTTAGTCCCTTTACATCCACCAAAGATTTAATTGCACCAGCAACCTTCCTGCCATTCACAACTTTCCTACTACACTCTGCATCATCCGTTCCCTTCTCATCCAACACATACCATAAATATTTAAACTCAGACACTTGTTCCAGCTGCTCACCATCTAACATAACTTCACACTGAGGACTGTCCTCACTCACAACCATAACCTTACCCTTATCTACGTTTACCTTCAAACCCCTCTTTTTACACACCCTGCCAAATCTCTCTACCAATCCTCTCAAACTCTCTTCAGATTCGCCACACAGAACCAAATCATCCGCTTATAATAGGTAGGGCACCCTCCACTCATCTCCATTCTCCACCATTCTAACACCATTTCCTGCCATCCCCACCTCGAATTCTTTCATAACCCCATCCATATACAAATTGAATAACCAAGGAGACATAACACAACCCTGTCTCACTCGGCTATTAATCTAAACCAATCACCATTGACACCATTTATTCTTACACACGTTCACTATCGTCATACATACTTTTGATTCCATTCAGAAGCCTACCACCAACACCATATATCACTAACACCTGCCATAAAGCTTCCCTATTAACTCTATCATACGCCTGTTGCAAATCCATAAAACCTAAATACAATTTATTCTTCTTCTCCCTCATTTTCTCAATCATTTGTTTCAATATAAAGATTTGATCCACACATCCTCTACCACTCCTAAACGCACCTTGTTCTTCACCAATCAGTCCCTTCAGTCACTCGACGCACTCTTTCGACCAAAATACCAGCATATACCTTCCCTACAACACTCAATAAACTTATTCCCCTATAATTTCTACAGTTCCCCTTTTCTCCCTTACCCTTATATAAGGGTACTATTACTGTTCTCCTCCAATCCCTTGGAACTATACCCTCCATAAACGCTTTGTTACACAACTTCCAAATCCAATCAATCACCATCTCGCCTCCGTTCTTGATCATTTCACAGTAATTTCATCTATACCTGCAGATTTACCATTCTTCAACTTTCTCAATCTACCCATTACCTCCTCCTTACTAATGACCTCATCCCAAAATACCTATTCCTTCTTGCACCATCAAACCACACACATTCACTATCGCCTCTTCATTACTGTTAATATTATACAGATTTTCGAAGTGTTCTTTCCACTTCTCATTCATTTAATCAGTTACAAAAGCACCATCCTATTTCATTATTTTAAGCAGATTCCTTATTCAAATTCTTACCCTTTCATGCCTTCCAGAAGAGCTTCCTATTCCCTTGTAAGTCCCATTCATCCTCCTTCCAAACTGTTCATTTACCTCTTTTTTTCTCCTACGTATGCCTTTTAATTGTTTATTTTTCTCCTTAAATAATTCCAAACACTTTCTTTTGAGACCTCATCATTGGCCTTTAATGCATTTAACCACGCCTCTTTTTTTTTTGGCTTTTAACCGCTTGAATTACCTCTTCATTCCACCATTCTGTTAACATTTTTACTTTCTACTTTAGCACATCCACATACTTCCTTTGCACTACTAACAATTGCTTCCTTCATTTAGATTTGTTCAGTATCAACTTGTTCCCATTCAACCTTCTGAGCGCTCTTACATACTTATCCTTATTGTCTTGTTCACTTAACTATCACTCTTAATTTTACCTATACCCGTATCACCTTCCTCTCCATCCAAACCCCACTAACTTAATTTTACATAGAACAGCATAATGATCCGATATTATTCCTAAATCCCTCACTGATTTAACATCCAACACATCAACATCTCCTTCTTCACCAACACAAAATCAATCATACTTTTCCTTCGATACCATCTCTACTACACCAACTCTAGTATATATATGGATACTCTTGTGTTTTAAAAGAAAGTATTTCCACACATACCTCTCTTCACAGAAATCAATCACCTTCACTCCCATTCTCAATTTCTCCCGCCAACCCAATACCACACCTGTTATACCATCCTTTTTTTGATCACCTATCCAGCCATTCAGGTCCCCCAACACTATTAATCTTAAGCTCCTACTCACCCCATCCAGAACATCGTCAGATTATCCCAAAAAATCGTACTCTCTTCAACACGTTTTCCTCAGATGGACCATACGTCACAACACACATACCTTTAGAAACTTAAATTTAACCATTAGAGATTCTAGGACTCACACACACAGTCTACCATAGCTTTGTACCATGGGTCACTCATCAAAAATTGCAACTCCTTCTCTCCCTCTCTCATTCCTTTCCACCAGCACACACATTTCACACCAAATCTCCCATTTTACTTATCCTTTCATCTTTGTTTCAGTCTGTGAGCAAATCAAATTTGCCCTTTCTAAATACATCCATCACCTCTCTCCTCTTCTCCTCAACATTTATTCCTCTGACATTCCATGTACCCATACGATTCATACAATTTCGCCGTTTACGGCGATCAGACCTTCAAATATATATATATATATATATATATATATATATATATATATATATATATATATATATATATATATATATATATAATAGGCGTATGATAGAGTTAATAGGGAAGCTTTATGGCAGGTATTAGTGATATATGGTGTTGGTGGTAGGCTTCTGAATGGAATCAAAAGTATGTATGACGATAGTGAAGCATGTGTAAGAATAAATGGTGTCAATGGTGATTGGTTTAGGATTAATAGTGGAGTGAGACAGGGTTGTGTTATGTCTCTTGGTTATTCCAATTTGTATGGATTGGGTTATGAAAAAAGGAATTCGAGGTAGGATGGCAGGAAATGGTGTTAGGGCGATGGAGAATGGAGGGTGCCTACCTATTATATGCGGATGATTTGGTTCTGTGTAGGCGAATCTGAAGAGGTTTTGGGAGGATTGGTAGAGAGATTTGGCAGGGTATGTAAAGGAGGGGTTTGAAAGTAAACGTAGATAAGAGTAAGGTTATGGTTGTGAGTGAGGACAGTCCTCAGTGTGAAGTTATGTTAGATGGTGAGCAGCTGGAGCAAGTGTCTGAGTTTAAATATTTAGGGTATGTGTTGGACGAGAAGGGAACGGATGATGCAGTGTGGCTAGTAAGAAAGTTGTGAATGGCAGGAAGGTTGCTGGGGCAAATCGTCGTTGGTGAATGTAAAGGGACTAAGTCTTGAGGTGCTATTGAGTCTTACATGAGGTATGTTGATACCTGTGTTATTGTATGGTAGTGAGACTATGGTCTGGAATAAAAATCCTTTCTAAATTCCAATGTGTTCAGATGGACAATCTTAGGAGCATACTAGGGTTGAAAGAATTAATAAAATGAGGAATGAACGTATTAAAGGGTGAGTGGTGTGAAGAAAGGGTAAATGAGAGAATAAGTAAAGTACGCTGAAATGGTTTGGTCACATGGAAGGATGAATGATAGTCGGTTGGTTAAGCGGATGTATAGTGGAGAGTGTGTTGGGAACTCTTCGACCGGCTGGGAGACCGAAGAAAGTGGATTGAGTCGGTGAACGAATGTCTGAAGGAGAGAAATGAGTTTGGCAGAGAGGCGAGAATAAAGGTGCGCGATGGAGAGAATGGCGGGGTTTTGTATGGGGGCATGGTTGCTGGGGCCCCACCTGGGCCAAAGGATGAACTGCCCATTGACGATTTACCATAGTGAGGTCCGTCGCAGTCCCATGAAGCTTTAGGTGATTTTCTGTCTGTGACGAGCTTTCACTAATTAATGGTACAGAGGGACGGGTTAGGCTGGGCTTTCTTTCGACATTCATACTCTCCTGCTGCTTTTCTTTTCCGATGCTTGTAAGGATCCTTACTCCCAATCGTGGGAAGGCAATGTAGGTGAAGAAAGACAGAGAAGGAAATATATATATATATATATATATATATATATATATATATATATATATATATATATATATATATATATATATATATATATATATATATATATATATATATATATATATGATGACTAGATTGAGAAGATGAAATGTAAAAGCCTAGACTCCATCTTTCAAGAAGAACAGCAAGAGTACTACCTTCCCAGATATATAATGTAGACCACACCCTGACACATAGTTGCTTAGTGAGAGAAACCTTATTTTTCTAATAGAAAAGATCACAATAAAGCAGGAGAATGTTAAGGGCAGTTGCATGGTTTTCAAAGAGATATAATTGTGTTGAAAATTACACCAAGGAGGTAGATGAAGGAATTGAGGGTTTTAAGATATTGAAAACCACCATGTTTTTTGTGCTTCAATTAAAACCATGAAAGGAAGATTGCATCGAGTAGATAAATAAAGAATTGAAAGTTTGAAAACCACTTTTTTGTGTGCTTCAATTGAAAAAAAATATTGATTATTTGTTGCTGCATGACATACCACCTAGAATCTTCCATTTGCAATTGGTGGTTAGGTTGCTTTTTGAAATGAAAAAGAAAATGTAAAGTACATTTCGTCA
>JABUQX010029772.1:57500-62500 GCA_015478945.1 Trachelipus rathkii
GCAAGTGTTCCAACAAGAATGTTACCCTGTAGTTGTTACACTCTCCTGTATCTTTTTTTCTCTTATATATTGGAACTATGATTGACTTTCCCAACCCCTCTGGTACTTCGCTCTCGTTCAACACCTATTGAACAATTTCCAGAATTCTTTCATTTTCTCTCCTTTTTGTTAGTTCTATGGGTATCCATCTTCCGAATCTTCATTTGCTCCACTCTAGCTCCTCCATAGTGATCTCCTCTACCTCTTCATCCTCCCACTCCTTCAGCTATCTCTTCTCCTCCCATCACCCATTTGCTCATTTCACATTTAACAGTTCTCTGAAGTATTCCTTTTATCTCTGTTTGTCTGTTGATCTCACAAAACCTTTACTTGCTTATCCTTGATATTGCACACTTTCCTCTTTGATCCTCTATACGTTTTTGTCAGCCTAAAAATCCTCTTCCTTTTGCCCTCACATCTTCCATAATTTCTTCCCCCTCTCTCTTTGCTGCCTTTTCTTTTACTCTTCTTTTCACTCTCTCTGTTTCATTTCTTACCTCCATATACTTGGCCCTTGTCTGTGTAGTTCTACTTTTCAACCACCTTCTCATCAATACTGCTTTCCTCTTTATTGCCTCCTTCACTTCTTCAGTCCACCGCCTCTTGTGTCTTTTCCACGTTCCTTCTACCCATCCTTTACCCAGGGTCTCCTCTGCTGCCCTTTTTACTTTTTCTTGTATCTCCCCCTATCTCTATGACTCTTTCTAATTGTTCTAGATTCTGACTTATTATTTCAATATATTCCCTTTTCTTGTCACCTCCTTCAGTGACTCCACTTTAATCACATTTCTCTTTTCTTTATTCTGCAACTTGTCTGTCTTCACCTTCAGGTCCGTCACCAATAATCTATGATCCGAATATATATTGCTACTCCAGGTATCACTTTCACATTTCTTGCTAGCCTACTATCAGACGATATTATATAGTCTATAATAGATCTCTGATCGAGTTCTCTTGTGATATTGTTCCATCTATATCTTGTGAACCTATCGTGAGTCCTCTGTTGGAAAAAATCATTCATGATCTTCATTTCCTTCCGAAATCTACCAACATCTCTCCTGCAATATTTCTTATCTCCTCTCCATACTGTCCCACCATTCTCTCCACCTCGTCTCTTCTCCTCCCCACTCTTGCATTGAAATCTACAATATATATATATATATATATATATATATATATATATATATATATATATATATATATATATATATATATATTTATATATATATATATATATATATATATGTATAAATTTAAATAATTTTGGAAAATATTCGAGTATCGATTTTCCGATACATCTATAGAAAAAAGCATAAGCGATACCGATACTCGATACATTTAGGAGTGTCTAAGCGATACCGATAGCGATACAAATGTATCGATCGATACATATCTCGCCGATGCATGTATCTAGATACTGCCCATCACTGTATATATAATATATATATATATATATATATATATATATATATATATATATATATATATATATATATATATATATAATAATAATAATAATATATATATATATATATATTAATATATATATATATATATATATATATATATATAATATATATATATATATATATATATATATATATATAAATATATATATATATATATATATAATCTGTCTATATCTATATATATATATATACCGTATATATATATATATATATATATGTATATATATATATATATATATATATATATATATATATATATACATATATATATATATATATATACTATGCATATATATCAACCGATATATAGTGGTGAGTGTGCTGGGAATCGACAGCTGAGAGACCAAAGAAAAGTAGGATTGAGTCAGTAAAGGAATGCCTGGAGGAGAGAGATATGAGTTTGGCGAGCAGAAGAAAGGTGCATAATAGGAGTGAATGACGGGGATTTGTGAGGGTATGGTTTGTGGCCTACCTGGGCCAAAGGATGAACCCTACATTGACGAGATGCCATTCTGAGGTCCATCGCAGTCCATGAAGCCCAAGGGTGATTTTTCTGGCTGCGACGAGTTCTCAAGGTATAAAGGGGGCGGTAGGCTGGGCTTTCTTTCGACTTACGTCATAATTCTTCTACTACTTTTCTTTTTCCGGTGCATGTTGCACACGCTCCCCACTCTCTTGGAGAGAAAAGGTGTGATATAACTATATATATATATATATATATATATATATATATATATATATATATATATATATATATATATATATATATATATATATATATACGATATATATATACTCTCTATATATATATATATATATATATATATATATATATATATATATATATATATATATATATATAATAGAAACGGAAAAAGGAGAACCTAGTGTATTTGGATGTTTCTCTACAGAAGATGGAGCAGGTCATACTGGAGCAACTCATGATCAGAATGGCAATAATACACCAACTCCTTTGTCTGCTTTTCTCGAGGTACATTGAAATGTTTAATTTGAGTTATGCATTTTAATAGAAAATAATTTATTTAAAATATCTAAAATATATCAAATTGTCACTTAAGTTTTGATATATGTTTTTGTTGGTTCAAACATTCATTTGATCTATGATTAAGGCTAAGTCAAACAAAAGTTGAAAATTTACATACCAATTTTAAAAAGAATGAAACATTTATTTTGAGCAAAATATTTTATTTTATTTTTTCATTGACCATCATTTACAATTTGTTTCTTAATACTTTTAATATTTAGGTGTAATACTATGAATGTTTTTAAATTTTTGAATTGTTATTGGTTATAGGAGACTGTAACTTCGTCAAAGAGAAGAAGTTGCCCAGAACCATCGGTTCGTCTTTACTCTGCAAAAATGAGAGGACTTAAAGATCTTCTTTTGGGAGATAAACTCAATTCACAGGCTATATCTTTGCAGCTAACTGCGCAGTCGCAGGTGAGTGTTGAATTGTTGTGTGTAATAGTTCTCTTTGTTCACTTTTTATTTTTTTGGTCGTCAGCAGAGAAATGTTTATATATACCATTATATATTAAAAATAATCATTGTCTCCACTCACAGTCATGTTTTAAACTCCTTGCACTACAGGGATGCAGTCACTAATATCTTTTGACTGATTAGTTCTTTGGAAGTTTTTATTCAAGTGATTTAGCAGAGTCGTCATTTGTATTTTCTGTATTTTATTATTATTATTATTATTATTATTATTATTATTATTATTATTATTATTATTATTATTAACATAGAAGTATTTGTCATCGCTGGGGGAGAGCCTGAAGGTGGAGGTTCAGGTAATGCTCCTCTCCTGCAGAGAAAATGGGTCATGTGCTCCTTGTTTCTCTGCATTCAAGTTTCTTACGTTCTCAGCCTTGTCTCCTTTAACAGAACATATCCACCACAATCCTTGTTGGCCGTTTACTGGGGTTGACTTCTATGTTCACTTTCCACAACCTACCTCAGCAAGCGGTCATACATTATGAATTCTGCACTGCTAATTTAAGTGGATTTGTCCTCCCACCCTGGTGTATGTTTCGGGATACAATCCTCAACCAAACCAGAAGTACAATGACCAAAGTTGAGCGATTCCTTTATGTTCCATAATGAAATCCACACAGACTCGACACCTGCTTACACTGTTGGTTTAAAACACATATATGTGTGGGATCGTAAGCTGTCTTACTTGATATCATAATATCCCACAACCAGCCAACCTATTATTATAGTGATGGCTATAGCTGTGGACAGAATAAGTAGCACCAAATTAAAAGGAAATTATACCATCTCGGATTGCAGAAGCTTTTTCTTAACATTGTTTGACAGGTCAGTAAGAAATCCTTTGGTTTCTACGTCCAAAGTTCATCTGTTCATTGTATATAAAGAAGGGAACTACGTTATATTGGGTTCCTTTCCATGTGGGTTGTCTAGACTCTAGAGAACGAACAATCTGATAGGGAGGCTAAACATGCAGCAACTCACAGGGTAACAAGTCTGTCATAAGATTGAGAACCTCCCTGTAGCAGATTTTTACACAAGTATTCAACGGTTTTTTCTTTCATGCTGGCAGATATGTTGAATGGAGGATACTCGTGTTGTCAAGCTATGGAACATCAAAGCTCTCATTAGACACTAGTTGTCATCATGCAGGAGTCTCCGCTTGGAGGTTGTTCTGGTTTGAATATGTATAGGACACTAATCTCATCATGAATTTCTTAAAATGAGGGAAGATCAATTGTCATGATCATTTTGCTGTTCGTATTGTCCTCTTATAATCCACCATATATTTGTGGATTGTGATGCCCATCAGCTCTTAGAATCCAGAATGGATTTGCGCACATTTTATCCAAATCTCATCACCTTTGAAGTGATTTGAGTTTACTTTCCTCAACGAACTAATCATCCTCTATAAATTTAAACTTTTCAACACCTTTTTTTTATATCGTTATTTTAGGATCTTTCCATGATGTTAGTACACTGACGCAGCACAACCACTTTTCTTGCGTGCAGTCGTGGTCCCTGTACACCTAAGAATAATAATTATAATTATATGGGTGGAAGGTATCTTCCTCCCCTGTATGGCTGACAGACTATACAATCTCAATTTGGAATCAACCACTGATCAATCTCCTGCCACACCTGTAAACTGATTGAGAGAATGGTGTCGTGTTAACTCTTATCAACCTTAAACATTTTGCTTTTTCCAACCATTGGTTTGAGTTTCGGAAACACTCCAACTCTTGGACCATGACATTAATAACGCCTTTGTTACCATTAAAGTGACTTTGACTGTTTGGTGACCTTGAGAAGACTTTCAATTCTACATAGAGGATGGTGATCATGCAGGGTCTTCATTCTGTTTGGCCTTATGGCATAAATTCCATTCTTCCTTCAATCCCTGATATGTTTGAAAGATCTTTTTAAATCTTCTGTAAAACCACCCTGTTTTGGCATTTTAACGTGGATGAGGGATA
>JABUQX010029772.1:67500-70041 GCA_015478945.1 Trachelipus rathkii
TATTAAGTTTGTGCTTTTGTTGAAGCAGAACCTTTTCTTTCTCCAACTTTCTGACCCTAAGCCTTAACTGCTCTGCTCATTCCTGTACTGTATTAGTAAAGTCTGAGACACACCTCCCTCTATTTTAGCCGTTTGAAAGATGTTTTAAAGTGATTTATATTTTAGTAGTAGTATGACTCGAATTTTTTAATATATAGTAATATAATTTATAAATATCGAACGTTGTAGGGGAGAGTAAGCGAAAAAAGAAAAGAAAAAAAAAATGTTTCCCAGGAATTGTGAAGGGTGGTGGCACTGAGTTTTGCCTAAGATTACGAAAATTTGCCCATCAAAACTAAAATAAAATTCCCACTGTCTCTCTCTCCAGCTACAGTCTCTTAAATTTCTGATGCTTAGCTTTGTGTTCAGATACTACGAGTGTGAGACTTTAATATGAGCCATCAGGCTAGTGTGCGCAACGGTCCGAAACACATTTTTGAATAGAGGGCATCCTGTGAATTCTCATACAGTATTAATTAAATGCATCAAGGATCTGATATAGTAAGATACTATTAGGAACTATACAAGCGCAAATACTCCGGCTGAATAATACGCAATGAAAATGTAACAATTTACTAAGATATATTCTATACAAAACCGAGTCGATCGCTCGTGTGCTGAAATTTTCACTGCTTAAGTCCAGAAATCATCTCTTAAGTTACGAATCATATCGGAAGCAAGAGATGAGTACGAGTACAATTTGGAAATGTGTGAATGCAATAGAAAGAACACGGGTATACTCAAAGTCTGTTCGAGGATCTGGGAAGAACGAAGAGATTTTTACCTCCCAGTCTGAATAGGAAGGTGGAGTATCTGGGCTGCGGGTCAGACTTCAAGTATGAGATTGACTCCGCTAAACGTATCCAGTTCCAAAAACTTCTGAGTTGTAACGAGTTTGCAAAGTTGTGGCACTAAGATCCTAAGTTGTAAAGTGCTACCCAGCACTAAGACCTGTGAATGAATGTAGGAAGACATTAGATTCACAGTACAGGAATTTGTGTTACTTATAAATAAATAATAAAAAATAAATAACAGCTATTGTTGATGATACACAAATTCTAATTACTTGGCAGATATAATCATAGTTTATATAATGAATTAACATTTTATTAATGTTTTGTTAATATTTTATTAAACATTTTATTAATTTATTAAAGGTGCGTTTAGGAGTGGTAGAGGATGTGTGGATCAAATATTTACATGGAAACAAATGACTGAGAAAATGAGGGAGAAGAAGAATAAATTGTATTTAGGTTTTATGGATTTGCAACAGGCGTATGATAGCATTAATAGGGAAGCTCTATGGCAGGTGTTAGTAATATATGGTGTTGGTGGGAGGCTTCTGAATGGAATCAAAAGTATGTATGACGATAGTGAAGCGTGTGTAAGAATAAATGATGTCAAAAGTAATTAGTTTAATATTAATAGCGGAGTGAGGCAAGGATGTGTTATGTCCCCTTGGTTATTCAATTTGTTATTGGATGGGGTTATGAAAGAATTAGAGATGGGGGTGACAGGAAATGGTGTTAGAATGATGGAGATGAGTGGAGAGTGCCCTACCTATTATATGCGGATGATTTGGTTTTGTGCGGTGATCAGAGAGTTTGAGAGGATTGGTAGAGGATTTGGCAGAGTGTGTAAAGGAGGGGGTTTGAAAGTAAACGTAGATAAGAGTAAGGTTATGGTTGTGAGTGAGGACAGTCCTCGGTGTGAAGTTATGTTAGATGTTTGCAGCTGGAACAGGTGTCTGAGTTTAAATATTTAGGATATATGTTGGATGAAAGGGAACGGATGATGCAGAGTGTAGTAGGAAAGTTGTGAATAGGCAGGAAGGTGGCTGGTGCAATTAAATCGTTGGTGGATATAAAAGGACTAAGTCTTGAGTGCGCTAGGGTCTTACATGAGGGTATGTTGTTACCTGTGTTAATGTATAGTAGTGAGACTATGGTCTGGAATAAGAGGTATAGATCTAAAGTTCAATGTGTTCAGATGGACAATCTTAGGGGCGTGTTTGGTGTGAGAAGAATTGATAAAATGAGGAATGAACGTATTAGAGAGTTATGTGGTGTGAAGAAAGGGGTAAATGAGAGAATAAATGAAAGTACGGTGAGATGGTTTGGTCATGTGGAAAGGGTGAATGATAGTTGGTTGGTTAAGCGGATATATAGTGGTGTGTTGGGAATCAACCGGCTGGGAGACCGAAGGAAAAGTGGATTGAGTCAGTAAAGGAATGTCTGGATGAGAGAAATGTGAGTTTGGCAGAGGCGAGAATAAAGGTGCATAATAGGAGTGAATGGCGGGGTTTTGTGAGGGGGTATGTTTGTGGCCCACCTATGAACCCTACACTTGACGATATGCCATTGTGAGGGTCCTCCGCGGTCCCGTTAAGCTCTAAAGTGGATTTTCAGATTACGACTAGTTCTCACTAAAAGGTATGGATGGGGGTGGTGCCGCTGTAAGGCTGGGCTTTCTTTTCGACATGTGTCATATTCTTCTATAATA
>JABUQX010029773.1:0-2500 GCA_015478945.1 Trachelipus rathkii
ATGGTTTATATATTATACTAATATTATTGAAAAGTTATAAAAGGGTATTGTAAGTTTGATACCTCACCTTCAATTATATCATTGCACTAGAATGTAGTTAAAACAAATGGGTAGATATTGATATTATAGATATATATATATATATATATTATAGTATATATATATATATGATATATAGTATGAGGGTATATATATAATAATAATATATATAATATATATATATATATTATAATATAATATATTTATATATATATTATATATATATATAAGTTCTTAAGCATGCAATCCCCATAAAACATTAATGGCAACTGACTTTTACTCAGCACATGCCAGTAATGACCCTACAAATGAGAAGATCCAATAATTATTTTATGCTGCGTAAGTATAAAAATGGCGTCGATTGATAGAGAAAAACTAAAAAACATATTTGGAATCTGGTTAAAAAAACTATAAAAAAAAAAAAGTTAAAAAATCAGAAGCAAAAAAATGAATTTTTTTCTTACATTGTTTGTAATAAACTTATTTTGATATAAAAAAGGTTCTAAAAAGGAATCCTTAAACTAGCTGAAACCCCACAAGAATGCATCTCTGACTGTGAACACTTCTAGAAATGCATTTAAATTGGCATGACCGAAGGGAGCTTGCTCTCATGACAAAAAAAAGATTCACAGAATTGGAAAGCCGCCTTATCAGCAACCCTGGCCAACAGTAATTGATATTTGATGATGGTTGGCTTTTCAGCAAATAAACCTACTAAAGATGAAGAGGATTTGGATATGTTAGACTTTTATAAGTTCATGGCCGAAATGCATTGACATCTCATTCACCCTCAAAGAAATCACACCCATAGGAACCCCATCAAAAAAACGTGAAAGACAGTCATCAAGGGAGCAAAGATATTCAAGTTTCCAATCTTGAAAGAGGAGATGAGGCTCTACGAAAACATGGAGATGCGGCTACAGAAGAAGAATCCTTTCATCGTGATACATTTGGAAAAGGGCCAAGGGTTTCTCATTATTATCAGTGGCTTTTGCAAAGCAAATATTTATCAGTCTCGCCCCTCATCAGTCGAGAGATGGAGTGTATTTTTATGTAGTGGTGATGTAAATACCCCAAAAAAGGAACCAGGGCTCTCGCAGAACTAGTGAAAGTTTTAGTGTTTTTTGCATTACCATTGAGAATTTTTTTGGAATTGGAGTATGAAAATATCTATCTTTATTTTAAAAGGAGTATATTATTATTATGTCGTGTTTGAATAATAGCGTTTTATTTTGTCTTCAGGCTGATAATTGAGGTTTCTTCTTCATTATTTTTTTTCCTTTATATTGTAGCTCGTTAAAGAATCTTCTTGTAATTTGTAATCATGTTAAAACATAAAAGCTAGTAGCAAAACTTTATTAAAACGAAAAAAACTTGGCGCTAAAAAGAATTCAAAGCCCATGGCTAACACCAGCTCTGCTAAACTCTATCAACCAAAAGAAATTCTAACCAAAACTATAAAAACAAAATTATACCATTTCAATGTATAACATAAGGTCTGGAACAATTAAAAGCCCAGTTCTTTAAGAAAGAGAAAACACTACGTCTAGGCAAATCCAGTGATTGCAAAACAGAAGCTCGATGGCCACTGGGGTTTAATCAGTAAATTAGATCAAAACAATTAACAAAAAACAACTCAAAGATAAAAGACATGAATTTAAAACAGTCAGTTTAACAGAACAAACCAGAATGACCCCAGACGGAGCTAAACAAATACTTTGTAAACGTCAGTAAGCCAAATCTTGAGAGACCAAACCCCATACTCAAAGACATCATAAGAAACCTTTCTCCCAGCTACGAGTCTCATTTTTTCCTTTTATTCACATTCCACTGCTCAGAGATAAAGAAGGTAATCGCTTGTGGAATAAAAAAACAAAATGTGATGTCATTCTATTCCCCAAACCATATCCTTCAAAACTCGCTGCCAACATACATATCACCCCTTTAAAACACTAGTTCAATGAATCATTTTTGACAGGAATTTTCCCAAATATTTTCAAGACCGCAAAAGTGATCCCTATACCTAAAAAAGGAGGCCTTTCCCTAGCAAAAAATTACAGACCAATAGCTATCACAAACACGATTAGTAAAATATTTGAGAAAATAATTTTCAATCAGTTAACTGAATATTTTATATCAAACAACATTCTTAGTGATTCACAATTTGAATTTACAAAAGGACGCTTAACTGCTATGCCCTCATTTGCTTAACCGAAAAACTTTACAGAAATATAGAAAATAAAGACTCCTCCCTGTTATTATTATTAGATTTCACAAAAGCTTTTGACATGATTGATCATGACATACTACTAAGTAAAATAAACAAAATAGGCTTTGAGGGGACAAACTTACAATGGTTTAAAAGCTACTTAAAGGAGAGATCTCAATATGTAAAACTAAGTGAAACAAATTCAATCACACTTCAAACATCAACCGGCGTACCCCAGGGCTCAATTCTTGG
>JABUQX010029773.1:7500-17500 GCA_015478945.1 Trachelipus rathkii
TAAAAAAAAAGTATTTTTCTTTAAATTTAAGTTAGATAATCTTTGCTTAATTAAGTGGAAATAAAGAAATGCAAATGAAAATTTTATTGTTACCAAAAATTCCTTAACATTAATAACAATTCAAGTAATTTTTTTGCTTAATAGAACATTAGGAATGAAAATTTTTTTATTTTCATCTTTTTTTAAATATTTCCTTTTTAAATGCCTATTAGTATTAGTAACTATTTTAATTAACATCTTAGATATCTGTACACTCTTACTAATTTTTCAGATTTATCTTTTCCTAATTTGTTTCTTAATTTTGACCAGATTATACCATAGGTACTAAAAAACCTCTCTATTGATCCTGAACTAGCAGGACAGCTTTGAAGATTTTTAACTAAGGTTATGAAATCGGCATTTAAATTATTCGATGATTCGTTTCTTAGTTCCACCAATTTTTAGGTGATATTTCTTTTATATATGAATCTTCAAAAAAATAAACTGGAAAAGATTTACCATCTTTAATTCTATATTTGGTATAAGATGCCATATATGTAGGGTACCTTGAGAACAGCCATTCTTCAGCATTTTCAATCATCTCATTTGATAATTTTTGTCCTGTGATAAGTTTGATAACACTTAAAAGTCAATCAAATGTACAATTTATAAATACCCCTTGTATTTCACCCATTATATAAATATTATATATATATATACCGGTTATTATATATATATATATATATAATATATATATATATATATCTATATATATATTATTATATATATATATAATATATATATATATATTATATATATATTTATATAAATATATATATATATAATTATATATTATATATATATATAATATATATTATATATATATATAGTGATGTGGTAAAATGCCTGGGGCACTTAAGAATTTGGGCAAATGCCCTGGGCATTTATCTGGGCATTTGTCCAATTTGTGCATTTTAGAGAGAATTTATAAATTTTTATTATATATACTGTATATATATATATATATATATATATATATATATATATATATATATATATATTATATTATATATATATATATATATAATATATATATATATATAATACCGTATATAATATATATATATAATATATATATATATATAATATATATAATATATATTATATATATATATATATTATATATTTATATATATATATAATATATATATATATATATATTATAAAATATATATATATATATATAATAGTAAAAATATCACGCCTTAAGAGGAATCTGCTTAGAATAAGGAATAGGGATGGTGCTTTTGGTAACTGATGAAATGGATGTAAGGGGAGTGTGGAAGGAACCACTTCCGAAAATATGCAAACATTGGCAGTAAAGAAGAGTGATAGTAATGTGTGAGGGTTGGATGGTGCAAGCAAGGATTAGGTTTATTGCTGGGGGATGAGGTTATTAGTAAGGAGGAGTAATGGGTAGAGTGAGAAAGTTGAAGAATTGGTAAATCATGCAGGTATAGATAAAATTACTGGGTGAAATTATCAAAACGGATGCGAAGATTGGTGATTTGATTAGATTGAAGTTGTGGAACAAATCACTTTATGTATAGTTCTGAGGATTGGGGAGGAGCAGTAATACCCTTATATAAGGGTAAGGGGAAAGGTAAACTGTAGGAATTATATGGAATTAGTTTATTGAATGTTTATAGGAAGATATAGCTGGATTTTGGTCGAAAGATTGCGCCAAGTGACTGAAGGAGCTGATTAGTGAAGAACAAGGTTGCATTTCATAAGTTGGTAGAGATGTTTGCGATCAAATATTTCATCTGAAACAAATGACTGAGAAAATGAGGAGAGGATTAGAGAATAGTTTTTTTTTGTATTTGCAAACATGCGTATGATAAGATTAATTAGGAAGCTCTATGGCAGGTGTTAGGGAAATATGGTTGTTGGTGGTAGCTTCTGAATGGAAAATCAATAGTATATATGATGATACTGAAGCGTGTTAAAGAATAAATGGAGTCGAAAATGATTGGCTTAATATTAATATAGCGGAGTAATGCAGGATATGTTATGTCTCTTGTATTCAATTTGTATATGGATTGGGTATGTGAAAAGAACAGAGGTGGTGGGGTGGGCAAGAGGATGGTGTAGAATGAGTATATATAAACTATTATTGCGGGATAATTTGGTGGAATGTGGCGAATCTGAAGACAGTTTGAGAAGATTGGTAGAGAGAGATTTGCCAGGGTGTGTAAAAGGAGGGGTTTGAAAGTAAAACGTAGATAAGAAGTAAGGTTATAGTTGTGAATGAGGACAGTTTCTCGGTGTGGAAGTTATATTAGATGGTGAGCAGCTGGACCAAGTGTCTGAGTTTAAATATTCTAGGATATATGTTGGATTAAAAGTTAATGGATTATGCAGTGCGGGGTAGTAGAAAAGGGTGAATGGAGGTGGGTGGCCTGGTGCAATTAAATACTTGGTGAATGTTAAAAGGAACTAAGTCTGAAGTGCACTAGGTTTTTAGATTTGAGGGTATGTTGTTCAACTGTGTTTAATGATGGTTGTGAGGGACATGGGTTTCTGGAATAAGAGGTATAGAATCTAGTATAACGTGTTTAGATGGGACAATCTTAAGAACTTTAGATGGTGAAGAAGATTGAAATAAAAATGAGGGAATTGAAGTATTAGAGGAGTTGTGTGGTGTGAAGAAGGGGTAAATGAGAGGATATAATGAAAGTACATTTGAGATGGTTTTGTCATGAGGAAAGGATGGGATGATAGTTGGTTGGTTAAGCGGATGTATAATGTTGAGTGTGCTGGGAATCAGGCACAGCTGGGAGACTGAAAGAAAAAAGTGGATTGAGTCCGTAAAGGATTGCTGGAGGAGAGAAAAATGTTAAAGTTGCAGAATTAAGGTTGCATAATAGGACGTGAATGGTGGGGTTTTGTGACGGGGGGTATGTGTGGTCACCTGGGCCAAGGGTGATCCTCTTTGACTTTGCATAACTCATCAGCCTTATGTATGGAACCTTATCAAAAAGCTTTGCTAAAGTCTTGATATTATATATATATTTAGACTTTAGCATAGCTTTTTTGATTAAGTTCCCACATACGGCCGATTGGAAAGAATTATTGCAATGTTATAGGTGGATGGTAACATGGTTGGATTAAAGGATGGTCTGTGGAATAGGAAAACAGTGTGTAACAGCTAAATGGCATAAGTCATGGAGGGGAACTCAGTGGCGTTTGTCCTCAGGGATTCAGTGCTGGGGCCACTATCGTTCCTCATATATATATATATATATATTATATATATATATAATATATATATATAAATATATATATATTATATAATATTATACTATATATATATTATATATTATATATATAATATATATATATTTAAATAAAAGAATTTAGAACAGGACATAAATGTAAGGGTTTCTAA
Source organism: Trachelipus rathkii (assembly GCA_015478945.1). NCBI lineage: Eukaryota > Metazoa > Arthropoda > Malacostraca > Isopoda > Trachelipodidae > Trachelipus > Trachelipus rathkii. The sequence continues at coordinate 10,931 of JABUQX010029773.1, forward strand.
GGTTGCAGGATGATAAAAAAAGTGGCACCCTCAGTTAGGAATAGGTGGAAGAGTAGAAAAAATTCCAAATATGATCTTCATAAACTCTTGGTGGGCAAATAAGTCAAATGAATTAAATAGTTAAAAAGTGCAAGTATATTCACCTAGGTACTCAAAGTTTTAAAAACTATGATATGAATGCTGATTTGGCTTGAGTCTGTGGACCATTGAAAAAGATTTTGGTGTATTACGAAGGAAGTAATTGAAAGTAGCTTAATCAGGTTTGGAAGCAAGAACTAAAGCTAATAAGATGTTGGGCATAATAAAAATCGTAATGCTGTCGTATAGAGCAAAGAAAGCTTATAAGTAAATTGTTATTAATAGCAAATGTTACCGCCATATGTAGAGTATTGTTGCACAAGTTTGGGCCCCTTATTTAAAGAAAGACTTAGATATGCTAGAGAGAGTGCAACATAGAGCAGCAAGGATGATTTCTGGGTTTGAGGGTAAGAGCTATGAGAGAGCTGGGAAGGATAGGATATTTTTCTGTAGAAAGCGATTTTTCTCGAGGGGACATGAACAAGTCTACGCAAAAATTTACATCTATTGAATAATACAGAGACATTGAATTCATTAATAGTATAGGAGCACGGAAGGGGAAACCAGGGGGCTTAGTAAGAAAAAAAAACAAGAAAGCATTCATTCAGTAACAGGGTTGTTAAATTTTGGAATGGTTTGCCACAGGAGGTTATTGAGTGTGACTTGATTGCAACATTTAAGAAAGGATTGAATAGCTATATGGATGCTTTGGGTATCATTTAGTATATTTTGACCTAGTCAAATCGGTTGGTGTTTAGTTACAGTAGTTATTAAGGTTAAACTGAATGTTACTTTAAAGTTATTAAAGCTTGAAGTGTTGTTGGCATGAACTTTAGCTATAGTTTTGATTCTTTTAGTTGTAGACTTAATGTATACTATGGTGCTTTGTGGATTTGCATGAGCATGCTTTAGACTTTGTGTATATTATGTAAGTTACTGACAAGCCCTAGGGTGCTTTGTGGATTTGCATGAACATGTTGCTTGGTGATTGATTCTGTTGGCTTGACTAGAACAGTCTCGATAGGCCCATGTGGCTTCTTACTGTCTTTTTATTTCTAATGTTTGATGAGATGCTATAGTGAGGCGTAGGGACCGACCGGGGCGGGAATTTTGCCGGGGCCGGGGCCGGGGCCGGGGCTGGGGCCGGGGTAAGCTAAAATTAGAAACACGTGAAAAGTCTTAAAACTTAGGATGAAAAATTAAATATAATTTCAATTAATAAATAATTTTAATTATAAAAAAGGAATACATTTAATTAATTCAATTAAATAAATCTTTTCTTAAGAAATTATAGTGTGCACTGTATTGTCTAGAAGAATAAGTTTACTTTATATATATATAATATATATATATATATATATATATATAATATATATTATATATATTATATATATATAATATATATATTATATATATATATATATATATATAATATTATATATATTATATAATATATATATATATATATATATATATATATTATAAATAGTGTGTACAAAAATTGCATGTACAAAATATGTAGCATCCAAAAGTTCATAATATATCAAAATACAATTAAATAAATAATTTTTTTGAAAAGAGATTTCGGAAAATATTTGATTTTCTTGAAGATATTTACTTATAAATACATTAATATTTTAACAATTATATTTATTTCCTTTTCCAAATTCGTTTGATATATCAAATTTTCGAATATTTTTGTTAAAAAACTCAGGAAAATTTAATTTGCTCATCAATTTTAATTGAAAATCATTGTAAATACCAAAAAAAATTGATTATATTTAGGTATGTTTATATATTTTGCATCAATTTATAACAAAGGAGTAATGGAATTAAAATGTTTTTTTATTTTGTTTGATTTAACCCTCTATTATTTAGTGTAAATTTACAGTTAACCCCGGTAGAAAACCCTGGTTTTTCCTGATTTTTGGCCGGGGCCGGGACCGGGGTTGGCCAGGACCGGGGCCCCGGTCGGTTCCTAAGTGAGGGTCCGTCACAGTCCTGTGAAGCTCTAGGGTGGATTTTCTGCACTGCGACGAGTTTCTCACTAAAGCGTGTTAAGGGGCGTAAGGTTGGGCTTTAATTTTAGACTTGCGTCATATTCTTCTACTACTTTTCTGTTTTCAGTGCATGTTGAGCATGTGGGTGATGATGATATATAAATACAAATATAATACATAAATATAAATGCAAAAACTGAAATAACTATTATTTTGAATGTTCTTTTTTTTCAAATGCTGTCAATAACCCATCCTTTACTGATTTACTGATAATTTTATAAATGCCCAGTTTTTGGGCGGACATTTATGAAATGGGCAAATGCCTGGACAAATGCCCATTTTATAAATGCCTGCCCACTTGGCATTTGTCCAGCACATCACTACCCTACTTTTTTTGTGTGGCTGTATTGGTAGCTGACCTATTTAGCAAAGTATATTCCAAGTTCTATGAATCTGCTACAAAATGACTAGTTTCTATTACCCCCCACAAATTTGACCCCAAATTGGTATAAAAAATATTTTAAATAACAATATTTTAAAAAAATTTATTACCCCACAAATCAACACCAAAGGGGTAAAAAAAAAACATTATTTTTTCAAATTTTGTTTATACTATATATATATATATTATATATATAGATAAATCATATATATATATATATATATATATATATATATATATATATATATATATATATATATATAATATATTTGTATATATTATATATAGAATATATATATTTATATATATATATAATATATATATATATTTTGGAACTTGTAGAAATATGTAAATCAGTTTAATAGTTCTTCGTTAAAATATACTTTAATAATTTCATGGTAGTCTTGAGATTTTATTTCTTCCTAGCAGCAGATTCAACTAGAATTTTCCAAATCACGCTTCATAGCTTCCATTACTTCTTCATTTACTTTGTCCAACAGTTGATTTCCTAATTGCTTACGATTGGGTGGGTGATATCCTGGCCACATATCTTTGAAGAGCTGAACAAAATATTTATTTTCGACCACATTAAATGGTATATTAGAAGAAAAAAAGAATTTAGCTATATCCAAATCAAATTTTTCTTTTTGCTTCATAGTTGTTTTTAATATATATGAACTTATATTCTCTTGCTGATAAGAAGACTGATGTTTCATTGGTGTGGAAGAAGTAGAAGGAGATGGATGTAACTGCATCTCATCAACGTCTTGTTCAGTCTGAGATGAACCTAAGCTTATATTGTCAGAGGCCCCAGAAGTGGATAAAATACTTACCTCTGACTCTGCCCTAGAAGTACTAGATCTTGGTGTCATTTGTGTTTCACTAAGGTCTTCTGTTACTTGTTTTCTTTTCTTAATATTACATTTTATCAAATGTACTTTTATTCTTCCAATTCGGTCGCTTATTAATGCAAAGCAATGCTTACACTCCACTTTTCCTTTTTGTTCACCTGTTAAAATATTAACCTCTGTCCATTCTGTTGCTTTAGAGCGACCACCAGTGTGAACTTTGGGCATATTGCTGTATTTAAAATTATAAATATATATATATATATATATATATATATATATATATATATATATATATTATATATATATATATATACTATATATATATATATATATATATATAATTATATTAAATAATATATATATATATATATATATAATTTGTGATGGGACGGATTATGAAATTTTTGCCCGATGTGACGATATGGACTATGACGATTCTTAGAGCAAATTTTTGCCGATTTGCCAGTGACGATGACGATTAATTTAAAAAAAAATTTAATCTTTTAAAAATTCTCTCTCTCTCTCTCTCTCTCTCTCTCTCTCTCTCTCTGCTCTCTCTCTCTCTCTTCTCTCTCTCTCCTCTCCTCTCTTCCTCTCTCTCTCTTCTCTCTCTCTCTCTCTCCTCTCTCTCTCTCCTCTCTCTCTCTCTCTCTCTCTCTCTCTCTCTCTCTCTCTCTCTTCTCTCTCCTCTCTCTCTCGCTCTCTCTCTCTGCTCTCTCTCTCTGAGCTCTCTCTCTCTCCTCTCTCTCTCTCTCTCTCTCTCTCTCTCTCTCTCGCTCTCTCTGCTCTCTCTCTCTCTCTCTCCTCTCTCTCTCTCTCTCGTCTCTCTCTCTCTCTCGTCTCGTCTCTCTCTCTCTCTCTCTCTCCTCTCTCTCTCTCTCTCTCTCTTCTTCTCTCTTCTCTCTCTCTTCTCTTCTCTCTCTCTCTCTCTTCTCTCTCTCTTTCTCTCTCTCTCTCTCTCTCTCTCTCTCTCTCTCTCTCTCTCTCTCTCCTCTCTCTCTTCTCTCTCTCTCTTCTCCTCTCTCTCTCTCTACTCTCTCTTCCTCTCTTCTCTCTCCTCTCTCTCTCTCTCTCTCTCTCTTCCTCTCTCTCTTCTCTCTCTCTCTCTCTCTCTCTCCCTCTCTCTCTCTCTCTCTCTCTCTCCTCCTCTCTTTCTCTCTCTCTCTCTCTCTTTCTCTCTACTTTCTCTCTCTTTCTCTCTCCTCTCTCCTCTCTCCTCTCTCTTCTTCTCTCCTCTCTCTCCTCTCTCTCTTCTCCTCTCTCTTCTCTCTCTCTCTCGCTCTCTCATATATATAACTATAAATAATATATATATAATATATTATATAATATTATATATATATTAATATATATATATTATATATATATAATATATATATTATAAAAGGCGTAAACAGGGAGGGTCAGGGGGTTCAACTTCCCGAAATTATTTTAGCGATCAAATTTTTGATTCCTTAAGTCTCCAATTAATAATAATAATAATAATAATAATAATAATATAATAATAATAATACTAATAAAAAATAATAATAATAATAACAATAATAATAACAATGACAAAAACCAAAAACAAAAATAATAATTAATCATAATAATAATAATTAATAATTTAATAATAATAATAATAATAATAATAATACATAATAATATAATGAATAATAATAATAATAATAATAATAATAATAATAATAATAATAATAATTAATAATAATAATTAATAATTAATAATAAGAATAAGCAATGAAAATGAAAAGTATTTTTTAATGGAAATGAGGAGACATCTGTTTGTGGTCCGTAACGATTTCCTAGGTCAAGTGGCTGTTCCTCATACATGTATAAAGATTTTAGACCAGGGAGCTTAAATGTCAAGGTTTCCAAGTTGCAAGATGAATAGGCAAATTGGATTACCTTCAATAAGCGGAATAATGAGGGGATGTAAAAAAAGATTTAAAAGATAAGGGAGGGAGCTTTAAAATCGTTGATGGGATTGAGCAGGTGTCATTTCCTTCTTCAGTAAATTTTTCTTTCCTCCATTCATTCTTTCTAAAACTAAATCTTTTCTCCTCATAATCCATGGTTCGATCGGGCTTATTCTCTTTTGGGGGGGGGGGGGGGCCCCCATTCAGGCTAGAGACACTGCCTATCGGGTGTGGAAAAATTTTTCGTTTCCCTATCACTCTCGCTAATTTCATTCAGCTAGAATCGTTGCATGGATACTCTTCGACGAGCAAAGCGGTTTCATCAAAGTGCGCTAACCTCCTTGTTCTCCTACTGACACAAATCTTGCATCTCTAACAACTCTGTAAATCTGCCTTTCCTCCTCTTATTCATTCTGATGGTTCTTGTTGTTAATTCTCCAACTGAAAAGGCTAATCTCTTCTGCCCCTCGCTCAACTATATTCTCTCGTATGTCTTAATACTTAGCACTTTCCTCCCTCAGTGTTGGAAGCCCTCACAAGTCCAACCTATTCCGAAAAAGGAAGACGCTTTGATCCTTCTAACTATCCGCCCTGTAGCTCTCACTTGTATTCTATCTAAGATCTTGAAACCCACTCTCACTCACTTCTTAGATCATCTAGAAAACTCACTTCCGATCGCCAGTCGGCTCTCGTTGCCACGAAGTTCTACGGCGATATACTTCCTATCTAACCGATTTATGGCTTTTTTCGCTCTTAGGAGCTACGGGGAGACTTGGGTGGTGGCGCTTGACATATCCAAGGCATTGACCGAGATGCACGCGCCACTGCTCTCCAAGCTCCTCTTCCTTTGGGTTCCTCCTTCTCTTTGCTTACTTAATATCTAGCTTTCTTTCAAATCTCTCAATATTGGCCTGTTGTTGATGGGCGACTTCTTTTTCTGTCAATAGTGGTGTTCCTCAGGATTCTGTCTTATCTCCCACTTTATTCCTACTTTTCATTAATGATCTTTCTCACCTGCACATCTAACTATATCCACTCGTATTCCGATTTGACTCGACCCTTCATTCTTTAACTAATTTCAATTCTACTCCCCATTTTACTTCTAGCATTGCTCTCGTCTTAATCTTTCCGATTTTAATCTCGCTGATGGATAGAAATACCTTTTGAAATTCAATTCTTAAAAAACCCCACTTTTACAAATCTCCTTCTCCAAAAAACCTTCTAACTTTCCTATCTTTCGACGGTTCTCGCGTCTCTCCTGTTGACAAATAAACATCCTT
>JABUQX010029773.1:25000-30000 GCA_015478945.1 Trachelipus rathkii
TGCGCTAAGATTGTTTGTTTTTATCTCTCTCAATTGGCGGGCTAGAAATAATAGCTACAAAAACATTGACATGAGCCACTTTTTGAGGGGCAATTTGCCAACCGTTACAACTTTACAATTATGGCATTTTGCGCCATATTTTCGTAATTATTACGAAGTATTCACATCAAATATACAAAATTATTTTATAAACAAATTATTAATGAATCCAATTTGTTGCATGTGGTGACTTTTGGAGGGTGAATTTCCAAGTTTACTTGGAGATTCACACCTGAACACCCAGCCACTTCTAAAATACTTAATTTTAGAGGAATAGAGAAGATTAAGTGAAAATTCAAGTAGTAAAGGAAACTTAAATCTAACAAAATGACTATACCTAAAAAGAAGTAATCAACATGTTACATGAAAGTTTCACCTTTATATCCCACTATCACAAGAGTATACTGGCGATATAGAATATATAAACTTTAGCACCAATAGAAATTTTTTTATAAATCATCTAACTCTTCACATTCATTATTTAACATAAAATATGGCTTTACATTTATTAAGTTTTCACATTGTACTTGATTATTCTTATTTATGTACACATTATTTCCAGATAACTTTACCATGGGATAGGGGCCATGATATATGGGTTCTAGTTTGTTTCGGCCATACTGCTGTTTTTTAACTAATACAAATTTTGCATCTTGCAGACTATTTGGCACATATATTTTGGGGTTCTTGGCAGTAAATTCTGGAGACAGAGGGAGTCCTAAGAATAATTTTAGTTTTTCAGCGTAAGTTTTCATGGACATGGGGAAGGAGGACTCCAGCTGATCTATTAATGCTCCAGGGAGAGTTGGATTTTGACCCATCATTAAGATGGCAGGGGTGATTCCTTCTGAATTCAATGGGGCAGTACGCAGACACAATAGCACAATGGGGAGAAGATCTAGCCAATAATACTTCACATCTTCCAACTCATCCGACAGCATGGCTCGCAAAGATCTCAACAATGTTCTATGGGAGTTTTCGATGAGGCCATTGCTTTGTGGGGTATAGGCGGAGGTAAAGTTATGCCGGGATCCTAACTCCTCACACACACTCTTGAATAAGTCCGACGTAAACTGCGTTCCTCTATCAGAAACGTAAGTTCCTACCACTCCAGCTATGGGTAGAAATTCTCTAGTAATTACCTCCACTATGGTAGAGGTTTCTATGTTTTTCAAAGGGAAAGCAAAGAGATAATGGGAGAACCTATCAATCAATGTTAAAAGGTACTTATAGCTTTTGCATTGAGGCATTTTAAGAATGTCAATATGGACTACTTGAAATTTGGCTGATACTGGCCTATAAGATTCATATGGAGGGCTTATTTTGCGAAAAGATTTAGATCTCTGACATGCATCACAACTTTGTACAAATTGCTTTACATACTTTGGCATATTTTTCCATACAAAGTGCTTTCTAAGGGATGCCAGAGTTTTCTTAACACCAAAATGCCCTAAAGAGTGAGAATAAGATATAACAGGAAGAATAAAGGATTCTGGAACAAAGACACGTGGTGAAAGTGGAATAGATTCATCAACGACTAGTGAGACCAAGTCATTCCTATAATAATAGAGTCTTTTTGTAAGCTTAAGACCTGTATTTTCTTGGTTATTTAAATATTTCTGAAGTTGTACATCAGTTTCTTGTGCTGCTTGCAGTTCTTTGTAGTCAATCTTACACTGAAAAAGCTTAAATACATCATTGGCAGAAATATTGAAAATTGATGCAAGAGCATAACCGTCATCCTCTGTTGAAGAATTCTGCTGGGGTAGAAAATCTGGTGACACCAAGACTTCATCACAGGATACTTCTGGAATGACTTCTGCTTCAGGTATCTGATCTCCAATTTGAAGAGAAGAGCTTGTTGCTGAATCTAATTCTACTTTTTCCGCAGAAGTGGAAGGAGTGGGCAAATTTGATGGCCATTCAGTGGTTCTTTGAGCTGGATTTCTACTCAAGAAATCTGCAAGAATATTTTCTTCAGATTTAATATGATGTACAGTCAAATCATACTCTGACAAGAAAGTTAGGTAACGCTGCTCCCTTGCTAGCAAGTGATTAGCATCAGTCTCTTTTTTAAGGGACTGTGTGACTGAAAGATTGTCACAAAACACATCTACCTTTCTTGCTTCTACTATATGGGAAAATTTCTTAATTGTTTTAACCAAGGCAAGGAGTTCCTTGCTATATATACTATAACCAATTTCAGTAGGATTCAATCGATAACTGTAAAATCCCAGCGGAACTATTTTTTCATTTTCCGTAGAAACTACTACACCTGCCAAGGCTGTCTGACTAGCATCAGTGAAAACAGATATTTGAGCATTATTAGAAGGAAAACCCAAAGGTATAGCATTTTTGAGGGCCAATTTGGCCATATTAAAGGCTTCTTCTGCCTCAGGATTCCATTTTACTCTGCGTTGAGAGTATGGTGCACCTTTGAGAAAAGAAAGAAGAGGAGAAATAATTTCAGAAATACCAGGAAGAGAAGAGCGAAAATAGTTTAGACTGCCTATGAAAGAACGTAAATCTTTGATAGTCTTGGGTTTTGGGATATTCATAATAGCAGTGGTTTTATCCTCATTAGGGAGCATGGAGCCTTCGGACACATCAAAACCTAAATATGTAACCCGAGACTGTCCAATTTGGCACTTATCAGCACTAAGTCTTAAATTAAAAGATTTCAACCGGTCTAGTACCATTTCTAAAATCTTCATGTGTTCATCATGAGTAGGAGTGGCGATGAGAATATCATCAATATATATAAAAATGTTAGGGATTTTAGAAAGAATTAAAGATATGTATTTTGTAAAACTAGTGGGACTGGAATGGAAGCCTTCTACAATACTATTATATGAGAAACTGCCAAAAGGAGTATTTATAGTTAAGAACTTTCGACAATCAGGGTGGACTTTAAGGTTATAAAATGCCTTTTTTAAGTCTAAAACAGAAAATACTTTACACCCATGAAGTAAGTTTGTAAAGTCATTTAAGTTAGGGAGACTGAAATTGTCTCGAACAGCTCGTTTGTTCAATAATCTCAAATCGGCTACTATTCGGACTCCACCACTAGGTTTAGAAAGTACCGAAATCGGAAATTCCCAAGGTGAGTGCGAGGGAGAAAGTACCCCAGCATTTACTAACCTGCCTATCTCTTCTTTGGCCTTATCATATAAACTAGTAGAGATTCTGCGACTTTTAATGTTTATTGGGGAACCCATAACTTTAAATTTATAAGGAATTAATTCATTTAAGGAATTTTGTTCAGCGGGGGTAAGGGGAAATTTTGTAAAGCCTATTTCACTTGTATTATTAAATTCACTTTCTTTATTAATATCACTTTTATTCATACTTATTTCATTTCTATTTTTATTACACTTGTAGGAGGCATTGTCCTGATAGCTACCCCCAGGGATACTATTATTATAATTATTATCTCTCACATTAACATTTTCTAAAATTTTATATAAATCATCAAACAACATTTTATATTCACCTAATAGAGAAGTATAAAGGGAAGGCACGGAAGGGAGTTTAGGAGAAAGAGTTAAATTTATATAATTAAAATCATTTGTTATGGGTAGTGCTTCAGAATCATTCCCTTGAATGACTTTACATGATAGACCAGTTGTGTCATCAATTATAATATTTGAGCTAATGAGCTAAAATCTGGTTAATTATAATTTAGTTAAAAAATCTATCCCTAAAATATTATCAATTACATCAGCGATTAAAAATATATGCTCATAGTCCCTTTTTAGCAGGAAATTTAATTTTTTAGTTATACAATCATAAATGTTAATCTGACTTCCATTAGCAGCTGTAAGAAAGCCAATAGGATCTTTCTTTTGTTCTGCAGAAGCCTTTAAAATAGAAAATGAACTCCCCGTATCTAACAAAAATAATTGCTTAGAATTAGCGTCATATATACGAAGGAGACAATTAATTGCAAAATTTTTACATTCGTTTACATTTAAAACTTTGGAAGCACGGACCATTGCAATAATCTTGCCATTTTCAACCTCGCATCGCAGTATTTGTTGGAACTAAAGATTCCCGCCCTATAACTGACTTTTCGCTACCTTGATAATGCATATCCTTACCCTTAACACTAATATCGGAGGAAATCAAATTTTCCCTATACCAAGATTCATTTTCACTCAACTGAGAAGCTCTCTCGCATATAACAGATTGTTTTACGCCATTAGTAGCATTTTCACTTGAATGAACATGAACCTGGATATTATTTTTATTAACATGCAAAATTGTATCAACATTTTTACCTATATTGTAATTATTATTCGAATTTGGTTGGGGGTAGCTGTCCTCCCTAATACGTTCTATATTATTAAAACTACTTTTGTACTTACAAATTTTACGAGTTACCACTGGATTAAAACGCACTTTCTTTGTACAGGGGCGTAACTCCACCCCTATTCTTAGTTTCCCTGCGAAGGTAGGGAAGTAGGTCCAGCATTGTTTTGTGATGGCGCTTGTGCCAACAAATGAGCCATTTTGCAAGTGCCTCCTTGGCACCTGCTAGCCATTTCACGGAATGCGAAATGGTAGTAGCAAAGGGGTCCATCTTTTCTAAATCCTGAAGGTGATCGACGACGGTTAGTACGACTTCTGTCCCAGCCAGGAGAGCGACCTCTGTCCCAACCATTATCATTACGAGACATCTGCAGATCTAATTGATTTACTTGATATGTGAGGGCCTCCAACTTCTGGAACATCTCACTTAGTCGATTGTTTATTTGGGCCAAATCATTGTGTGAAATGTGGTCTTCTTTCCTAGGTTGGGGATCACTTGCCCTGGTAGGGATGAATGGAGTCACAGCATTGATCGAATAATCTGGATAGGATTTTGACTTATGACGTTGGGATTCCATGAACACATCAGCTGCTTCGGCCAATTTATGAATATCCGCATCCCCTTTCAAAACCGTTAATAACGGTACCAG
>JABUQX010029773.1:35000-37500 GCA_015478945.1 Trachelipus rathkii
CATTCCTAAACCCTTCACTGATTTAACTTATCAACTTTTATACTTCAACATTTCTTCTTCACCAACTTCAAAATCAATCTTACTTTTCATGATACCATCTCTACCTACACCAACTCTAGTATGTATGGATACTCTTGTGTTTAAAGAAAGGTATTACTTACACACATACCTCTCTTCACAAATCAATCACCTTCCTACCATTCTCATTTTATCCCGACACCCCAAAACCACTTGTTATACCATCCCTTTTTTGATCACCTATCAACCATTCGGGTCCCCCAACACTATCAATCTGAAGCTCCTACTCACCCCCATCCAGAACATCATTCCAAGTTATCACAGTATTTTCTACTAGCGTTTCCCTCAGATGGGATATCTGTCACACAACCACACGCCTCATGTTCCTTTTTCAAACTTAAATTTAACCATTAAATTCTAGGACTCACACACAAAGTCTACCATAGCTTTGTGCCACAGGTCATTCATCAAAGGTAGCTCCTTCTCTCTCTATATCTATCAAACTCTCTTGCCCTACCATACACTTTGTTTTCTTTACCCAGCTCAATTTCTGCCTTTCCTTTCATCTTTGCTTTTAAGTACATGACAATCATTTATACCTTTTCTAAATACATCCATCACCTCTCCTCTTCTCCTCAACATTTATTATACATTCCATGTAACCATACGATTCATACAATTTCGCGAAAATTAAAAGGTGATTTGGCAGATAGATATCTTCAGGCATACATCAGCATTTCCCTGGCAAAGAGATAGGTGGTAGTGGGCAGCCAGCCCAACTGCCACCGCCCTTAGTTGACTTCCTATAAGGCCATGCAGGGATCATACGATGTGGGCGAAATATATATTAAATATATATATATATATATATATATGTATATATATATATAATAACTAATAATAATAATAATAATATATATAATATGTATATACTCTCTCTCTATATACTATACTATATATAAGAAAAGTGTTGTTGGAGTGCATAGTTATTGCCGTGATGACTAGGTAACTATATTAACGGTTTTGTAAGTTTAAGATTCTCATTGATCCAGTCTGGACACTACGATCCAGCCTGGACGATGATGGTATTATAGTATCAATTATGGCTTTATTATTAATCAAACATATGGGATTTATAGATGTTATAATTGTTCTCTTTTTTGTTTTAGTTGTTGTTATAATTATGATGATATTTAATTGATAAAATTATACAACTGAACATTTGAAAAATAAAGTATTAGTGAGTACAGGATATTGTACCAGAACATTTATACCATACTAGAAGTATTTGAATACCTGGAAGTTGGATTTGTCCAGTTTTTCAGGTTAGTGTGTACATAACAAAAAAATTATTCTTGTTTATATAATCTGTTTATACAATGTATAAATTTTATGTGTTGAAAAAGAGTAGTAAACCGAATGTATTATTTGCAGTGCTGTCTTGTAAGATTATCAAATATTGACCCGAATTGAACAAACCCCTCTTTGAAATTTACAGGGTGAGTTCAATAACGTAATTATAAAAATATGAGAAAGTATGCTGCTATAAATGAAAATACAATGTAATATGTTAAAAGTATTATACTAATTAAAGTTAATGTTTACTTTTGACAGAGTTTTTATTTGTTGGTTTCTGTTTTGTTTTGGTTTTGTTTTATTTGTTCTTTGATTTGCCTGAGTCCAATTTCCTTGTTGGATATTCATTATATCACCAGAAATCATTCTTCAATCCATCTCAGCTAAGTATAATATATTTGTCGTGATTGAGTCTGAATTTCTAACTTCCCCATACTTCATTGCACGAATAATATTTGGAAACGGTTAGTTTCCACTCTTGAATCTGATCCTGAGTTGTTAAACTTATGTACATAATAAATACATTGGATTCTAAGTATAATTCCAATTATTTATCTAATTAAAATATAAACTTGTTATGTATGCGTATGTTGGGAGTGGTTTGTTATCATTTAGCTCTTCACAAACCTCCCACATGTATATATTTTGAGTGAATTAAGTTAAACATAAAAACTTTATAGTGTGTGCAATATCGCTAGATTTTGATCTCTATTTGACCTATGATTATTATTATTTTCTTTACTACGGAAAAATTATATGGTTAGGTCTCCACTGAAAAATATTCGTGCTTAGACACCATTGATATAATCCGGAAACAATCGAGTTAAGTAAACCCTTCCTTTCTGGTGGAACCTGTAGAATGGTATTCACAATTGTTTATTACCTTGAAAACTCACATCCTCCTTGAATAGTCCACCAAGTAGCTAGGCCAACGGAGTCCGGAGACAATCTTCCTCCGTTACGGAAAGAGCCTAACCTGCTCTGTAACACCTCTGATGGTGTCAGTTGGTTGCCTGTACTTACTAGACATTCAAACCACATCTATCGAACATCACCTTAATACTATCTACTTCTTATTGTATCTTTTGACCTCCGAATTATTCAATCTTCTTCGATTTTCGTCTCA
>JABUQX010029773.1:42500-57500 GCA_015478945.1 Trachelipus rathkii
CACTATCAGGCTTTATTCGCCAGCGGCAGTTGCTCGAGGCGTAACTTATCACTCGCGTACCACCACCTTTACGCGCCCTCGTGAGCACAAGGGGTGCTCCTGATATTTGCGCACGAGTTTTGTTTTAACAATTTTTGGTTAAACTCCAGGCTAGTTTCGCTGTGGGTGCTCTTCTTTCCCACCACCATTTATTCGAATTCTTTCCATCTTTGTATTTCCTGCTGAATTTAATTCTCCTTCACTTTAAAGCCCTGCGTCTGTATGCTTAAATGCGTATTGCGCTAGAGTGACACTTGTAGGCGTACTACACCCCCTCTGAATTAGCAGTCAGATGAATCTCTTCGCTCTTCAACCCATTACCCTCAGATTGGACCATATGTCGCAAACAACACAAATTTTACCTTTTCAAACTTAAATTTGACCTTTAGAATTCTAGTACTCACACACACGAAATCTACCATAGCTCTCTACTACAAGTCACTCATCAGAATTGCAAATCCTACTATCCACACTCTAATTATAACTATTTTCCACAAACCAACAACAAACACATTTTCACACAAAAATCCAAAACCCAAATTTTATCCATCACAAGAATTTCCTCTTACATCGTTAGTTTCTAAGTACATAGCCGAGTCAATAAATTCAGAACTCTATGCCTCCATTTTAATCTAAAATATATCCATCACTCACTCTCATCTGCTCTCGCAAACAGTATATCCTTCTTGAACATTCCATTGATACCCATACGTTCATACATGTTTCAAGCGAAAGGAGAGAAGCCGCTAACGCGCCGATCACGCGGACTTCTCCGAGGCATGCATTAGCATTCCTGGAAAGAATAAGTGGTAGTGGCAACCCAACTTAACTCCACCGTTCCCTTATGTCATTCTTCATACGTAACGCAGGGGGTTTTTTGTTTTTTATACTATGTAGGCGATTTTTTTTTTCTTCCCACACTTTATAGGATATTAATGGGATAGGTTTTGTCTGTAAGATGGTTGTCTAGAAGGAGGGCGTGTGGATATAAGTATGTGTATATGATACGTGATTTGAAAGGTGGTGTCCTAAGATGTCGTGGAGGATGAGTGTGGTTGGTGTGAACGCCCCAGCAGAACCCAGAAGGCGAACCCGTAGCACGTGAAGTCCATACATTACCCAAAGGCAAAATATATTATATATATAGGTAATATACTATATATATATATATATATATATATATATATATATAGATATATATATAATTATATAATATATAAATATATATATAGAAGTATATATATAATATATATAGTACGGTACAAATATATATATATATATAATAATATAATTAACTAGTCAATATAATATAATATACTATATATATATTATATATATATTATTATATATTACCATATTATAAAAATTTATATATATATATATATATACCTATACTATATTAATATAAATAATATTACTATATTTTATAATATTATTATTGGAGTTTTCAAGTTTTTATTTCAAAATTCTTAAATTTGTTTCCATTTAATCTATGCATAAATAATTCACTCCAAAATTTATCGCATTGACGTATTACGATTGAGAAAAAAATATGCCGATTTATGACGATGACGATGAACATGCGTCCTATTTCACTAAGTATATATATATATATTATATATATTATAATAATTATTATTAATATATTATATATAATATATATAATTATATATATATTAATTTAAATATATTTATACACTTATATTAATATATATATTAATTAATATTTAATTATTATATATAATAATATAGAATATTATTATTAATTATATTATATATATAATATTTATTATAATATATTATATTATATATAATATTTATATTTATATAATATTATTAATATATATATATATAATATTATTATAATATTATTAATCTAAATATATTTATATATATAATTAATATTATTAATTATTTATATATAATAATATATTATATATTTATATATATATTACTTTTTCTCACCCCCTGAGCCACTCGCAACTGTCCCAAGCTACCTAGGCGAGGAAACCCGCACCACTTGCTCCGGGTCAAGGGGTTTGGCAAATAAAACCGAGCTTTTTTTAAAAAGCCCAGTGGGCCCACGGGTTTTCTTCTTTTTTTTTTATCTATTTTTTTCACTACATTGTAAAAAACCCCCGAAGGAATTTTTTTTTCTTTGGCATTCACGACCCCGCTCTAAGACATTTACATTTAAATTTCATATTAAATTTAATATGTGTTTCCTCAAGTTATTATAAGTTCATTATAACATAATGCCAAAAGACTCTGGGAAATCCGGAAGAAAACTTGGAAATGAATGGACTGAAGTTCTGAATGTCTGAAGCACCAGCAAAGTAAAAAGTAAAAATATATTAGTGATGCCAGTAGATCTTCCATAAAAATTGAAAGAATAAAATGCATCTGAAAAAATCTTGTTAGCGCTTGTCATATTCTTGGAAAATCTAGTGAATCAAGTGCGTAATAAAACCGTTGAAAGATGGATCTTTACAGAGTGTTAGAAGGAAAGGGATATCATCTGATTTTCGATGGCTGCTTAGACATTCAACAAGAAAAGTGGTTATCTGTATTCTGACACATTCAAATACTCAAAACAGAAATATGTCTATAAAATATACCATAATAAAATGGCTAAACTGCCAAAAAGAGAATTTGATAAAAAGGAAATCAAAGTTTTTTTTTATTCATCATGTTTTCGAAATTTTATTGAAAATTTTTGATCCTTTGTGTTGAAATGATTCAAACCTTAAGACTTAGTTACTCCTCACTATCTCGAAAAAATCTAGCAGGTCCACTTTTGCGACCACGCTCATATATTATATTATATAAAGCTAATTAAAAATATATTTAATTCTTCTATATAATCCTTTCAATTATAATCAATATTTAAATAACCGTATATAAAAATATATATGTATAATATATAGTAATATTATAATAATATATTAAGCTAATTAAAAATATATTTAATTTTCTATAATAATCCTCTTCAACCTTTATACATCAATATTAAATAGAGACTAATAAAGATAAATGTTAAGTAAAAGTTTAAATTTATAATAATTTTTTATTTTGTTTTACTATTTTACATGCAGATTATTATCTGGAGTTTTTTTCTTTATCAGAAAAAAACCCATGTGGTGCAAAATAGCGGGTTTTTTCAAGTGTGTTTTTTTTTAAAATACCCGGGTGGGTTTTTTCAGGTCGGGCCCACTCATGCCAACCCTGCTTGCCGGGCGGGCCCAGATTTCCAGCAGGCCAGCAACGTCACAGCTTCTTATATGGGCCTCCAGGTCCGGACACTGGATTAGTAGATGTTATGTAGTCTCTGGACGCATCCTACAGCGTGGGAAGATTGGGGATTGAGTGTATCCGATTTTGATTCTGGCAGTATAGCCTATTCCTGCAGTGCTGGATGGTGGCCGCACCTCAGTTTAGCTAAGTGTGCTTGCATTGCTAAGGGGAGAGTGTTATTTTCATTTGAGATTTGTGGTGGATTGTTGTTTATTATTTTATTGTGTGTTCGGCTTACAAGATATCTTCCAGTCAGGATAGTGTTTACATGTTTGTTTGTTGTTGTATTTTGTGGTTGAGGAGGAAATTGTCTTTGAATGCTTGATGAATAATGTAAATAGTTTGCTGAGTGGAGAATTTAAGGGAGAATTTTTTTAGTGCGCGTGTTGATTGTGGAAATATATTTGTAGATATGTATGGCAAGGTGTAATAATGTAGTTGATTGTGTAGAGTAGTTATATTAGCAAAGAATTTGAGTGTATATTCATATCAGAGGTATGAAGTTATACTGGGAAGGATGTTTTGGTTTCAATTGTGTATAAGGTTTAGTGTGAGGTTGTAGTTGTGCAGGGTGTGATTCTCTGCATCTGTGTTTTGAACTGAGTAAGATATAATTTAGTTCGGTGTTCGATAAATGAGGAGCCATAGCTTTGATGCTTAGTTAAGTGGACGGATCTTATGAAATTATGTATGCTCGTAGTTAGCTTAGTTTTTTATTATTTGTTTTGAGTGTGTTTATTCTAAGGTATGTTAATATTTAGTCGAACTATGTAATAATAAGTATTTGAGGTGTGCTTTGAGAATGTTAAATATGTGTCATCCTAACATAGTATTTTAGGTTGATATGTTTAGTTTGCATTGGTGAGTATTCATTTATGTAAAGATATTGGGGTGTGCGTTTGTCTGCTAATAGTATTAGTCTGTTTGAATTATGGTCACAAGAGGACATGTTGGGAGATTTCTGCTCATTATCTGTTGTTGTTGATACCAAGTTTGTATTGTTCTATGTATTTCTATGTGTTAGTATTATGGCTGTTTCTAGGTTTTGGTGAATATTATATATAATAAATATATTATATATTATATATATATAATATTATATATAAATATAAATATTATAATATATATAGATTATATATATATAGAATATTAATATATATTAATATATATATATAATATATAATTATATATATATATTAATAATATATTACTAAACTAATGATGAATTAGCTACAGTAATGGATAAAAAAATAGAAGTTACTTCTATATTTTATTCTATGAGCTAATTAATTAAATGGGCTAATTAAACAATGCAATAGTAAAATCGATTAAAAGTTCATATCAATCAATATAGTTAAGCTATAATAGATTTGTTTAATAGATTTAATAATGAGTCAGTTATCATATAGTGACACCTTATAACCCTTTCTGTAATTTAGGGTTCACATTAATTAAACACTCAATTCATGGTTTATAAAATAAGATTTCTAAAAGGTTAACACAACAATGTTATTCAGTATAAAACCTAATTTTCCGGCTTTGACAGTGCCATATAGGTTCCTGTAACTACAACCCCTCTTCTTGTACTACTGAAAAATCTAACTGACTGCCCTCTGAAATTCCTCCTCAGTTTCTCGGCATTCTCCTGTAGGCATCATCCACTGTGACTACTTTTTACATTATTTTTGAAGTTTAAATTACACAAAAGAGTCGTTAAAAATTTCATTTAACATTTATACTTTGTACTTAATCCAAAATTTGAAGAATAGCATTTTTGAAATTATTTAATTTCCAGTAAAGACTAAAAGGTGTACAGAGCTATGGTGGGAGTAGGAAATCCTACTCTCAGATGTGAATGATTTTCGGAGTGAGGGAATCGCTGGAAAGAATCAAGCGATTCCCTCTTATGGCGCCTCAATCATTTGTGGCCAGGTAAAACAAATTTTTTTTTTTTTGAGTGGTGATTTACACTATTTAACAATCAAGTCCAAAATTCTACCCTTACAATTACATTATTACAAATTTGTCATAAACAGACGCTCCTTAAATCCCATCTAAGTGGGTTTGACTTTTCAAACTCCTCTGATCGCAAACCCTTCTGCTGACATTTTTGTAAAAGAACTCGTGAGAATTTACACAATTGATAATGTTTGGTGCATGCGTTTCATTCATAGTATTAAATAGAGGAAAAAAAATTTTTTTTTTTTTTTTTTTTTTTTTTTTTGAAGGATAAAGTATCAATTTAACTACTGTCTAAACTCTAAGAAATGCTTTCAGAATTCAAGAATTAGAAAGCACCTCACTTTTTTTTTTTTTATTTAAATACCTTATATTATTTTATTCTTGGTTTCCATCGCATCCCGTCGTTATATATATTATGATATAAATTCTACATTTCTCAAATTCTTCTAGCTGCTTCTTTCCCTTATGCTTTAAAGATATAAATCATTATTCCTTTTTACCTGTTAATACCCTACGGTAAGGTCCGGAGTATCTCTCACCATGATTTTCCCACATTATATACTGTGATTTTCTTACTAATACTGACCTTGCCTTGTGGAGTATCATTTGGAACGAACCACATTCTTTATTTTTATAATACAAACATTGGGGATGACCAGAGTGTATCTCACGTCAATTAAAAGCCACTAGTTTCTTCAAATTAGGCACTTGGTCTGACCGTGGCACTTGAGTTCCTCCTCTGTAATAAGCTTTCCTGCATACTGATTATATTCTCTGAATCGAAAAACATGGAGGCTCAATCTTGGAGTTATACCCCTATTACTTCGTCATTTAGGGGCATTTCTCAAAAGACTCTGTACAATTGTCCTCAGGGTGCAAAATTTTTGCCATTTTTAAACCCTTCATTTGCTTATTCAACCATACACCTTCAAGAGTTTCACATATGTAGTGGCTGGTTTTATTTTTTCTTACCTATAGGCTTCATATTTTGGTGCGAGTTAGCTGTTTATGACTCGATCTTATCTATTGCCTGTTAGGTTACACACGTATCTCAATCTGGCAGTGAATTGGTTACCTGATTTTGGATTGAGTTTTCTTCTTAATTGAGCCACAGTAGCGGTAAAAATTTTTATCTTTTCGCTCCACATAACACATTTGAATTTACCGACGTTCATACTGTCGCCTGTGTTAATGTAGGGTTTTTAGGTGAAGGGATTTACTTAAAATCCTGTCTGTATATATAAAATACAAGCAGTATAATTGAAAATCCCTATGACTATTATCCATAGTTTTTTTACATATCCACATGTTATATGTACGTGTGTTACAGTTCTCTGAGACTTCCTTAAATCTACCGAATTCTGGAGATATCTTCCTAACGCTCTTATTTCTGAGACCAGCGAGCATCACCAACTGTAGATTTCTTTACCCTACTATGCATAAATCTGAAGACGAAATCACGCCCTTGAATAGAACAAGTTCCATAAGTCCTTTTAATTACCTCCAAATTTGTTTATGTTTATTTTTCCTAATAATTGAACATCATCCACCAGATTTTATTTCCAACCCGGTATTAAGATCCTAGAAACACCTGTAGAAATGTTGACCACCAAGGACAGTTCCTTGTCCCTGTAGATGAACTCCTTGTAACAGGCCTTCAATCCGCTAGTTTCCGTTCCCTTTATCAGGTCCTTTATATAACCATCAGTCACTTGTTCCACAGCTATCTCTCCGAAATCTACACCCTCTCGGATTTTCTTCATCATCCTGCTTAACACTTTTTTACTGTATGTTATCGTATTTATTACAAAATCATCAAAGCCATTGTTATCATCAGCCCTACTACTACTACTACTACTAATTATTATTATTATTATTATTATTATTATTATTATTATTATTATTATTATTATTATTATTATTATTATTATTTTTATTATTATTATTATTGTTATTACTATTATTATCGCTTTTATTATTATTATTATTATTATTATTATTATTATTATTATTATTATTATCTATTGTATTATATTATTATTATTATTATGATTATTAAGATTATTATTATGATTTTTTTATTTTTATTTTTTATTATGATTATTATTCATTACATTAATTAATTAACACAGATAAGAGTTTCATACACTTTCTTATTATTTACCCAAAATTTGTTTACTTCTCTCTTTTTTTTTTTTTTTTTTTTTTTCAAGTACCGTACATTCCCTTTTCTTTCTTAATTTCTGTGCTAATGTCTCTTTTTGTATCTAATGGTCGAGTTGGCTGCTGTCTCTTCCCTTCATGAGGTTTAGGGAGTTTCCAAAAGTTGTCTCTCGCCAAAGAGGGCAAACTCGTCAGAACTCAGAGATGCTCTTGTTTCAAGCATTTGTGTGGATGTTTCTTGACTTGGATTCCCACTTGAATCTTGCTCTTGATCTCCTTGATTTGAATTTTCGCGGGAAAGAGTCTTGAAAACGCTGTCGGCAAGCTTTACCAATGTAGGTAAATCGATGTAGTCGGCTAGTATGTGTAACTTTTGGTAAACAGAGGGCAGTACTTCGGCGAGGAAATATTCTTTCACAAAACTTGAATGGTTTTTCATGAGACTTGCGGCGTTTTTATAGCCTATCACTTTTTCGACCCGTTTCAAATATCCACTCGGCAATTCGTTCTCTTTCATTCCTTTCTTGATGACGTCATGAATGCTTTGCTTTTGTGGAGGCAAATAAAATCTTTTTATTGTATTTATCAGTTCTTCGTATGCATTTAATTTAATTGGATATTTTATAGAGAGCAATATGTGGTTTGGGAGCGTTGGAGCGATTATTTTTATTTTGTCTTTTTCACTTTTTATTTTATACATTCTAAAAATGATGTTTATTGCTTCGATCCAGTTTGTAATATCAGTATCATCGAAGGTTGGTAGACGAATTGGACATACAATATTTAATTGCGTTTGGTGCGCTTTTGCTCGAGTAGCTCGTGTTGGCGTCGATGACTCAGCTGGGTAGGTTAAAGTATTATCCCCTTCGGTGGGAGGTGAATAAGTTTGTGCGATTTGGGGGAGTTGTTGTTTCTCTTTCCTTTTTGAAAGGCAGCCTTTTTCCGTTTGATTTTTAGGCAAAGCTTAGGCTTCCTTCCCGTCATGTTTAGCTTTTTGAGACAAAGAATGTTTGTTTAGGAAATGGGTAGTTTGAAAGCGTGATGACGCTTTGGGTATTTTGATTTGTCTGTTTGTGGCAGTTTAGGAATTTTTTCTGTCTGCGCTTATTTTTATGTAACAACATAGCACTTTGTAATTTCTTGACACAGAATTTTACTCTTCACGTTCACATAAATTTTTGATTTTCAACAAGTTTTATTATACAGTTTATTTATAGACACAAAATCACAGTTTGATTAAGCGCACAATTTAGTTTAGTTTCATAAGCACAGATTTTTTTTTCCAAGTTTTTTTTTTTTATATTTTTTTTTTTTCTCCAAATTTGATTACACCGGAAATTTTTCACAATATCTGACTCCAAATCAAGGGGTTTCTAATTAGTCACTGTAAGGGACACCAGTTCTTTGTACTAAACTATGATAGTTAGGTACAGTGGATAAAAAAAAGAAGTTACTTCTTATCTTTATTCTAAGGCTAATTAATTAAATGGGGCATAAAAAATGTCAATAGTAAAATCGATTAATAGTTCATATCAAGCAATTAGTTAACATAATAGTTTGTTTAATAGATAATAATGAGTCAATCATCATATAGTGACCTTAACACCCTTTCTTCTGTAATTTAGGGTTCACATTAATTAAACACTCAATTCATGGTTTATAAGATTTCTAAAAGGTTAAACAACAGAGACATTATTTGGCCAGGATAGAGTTATGCTTTTCCAGAGTATCCACATCTCGGCACACGGCAATTCTCATGGCATTCTCCTGGGCAGGCACCAGCAATAATTCCTGAAAGTTTAACACAAAAGAGTTGTTAAAAATTTCTTACATAACAAAATACCAGTCAGAGTTTGATGTACAGGAAAGCCTTTTTGAATAGTAATTACAGGTGAATATCGCAGGTATACATAGCTATAGTGAGAGTAGGAAATCCTACTCTCAGATGTGATGATTTTCGGAGTGAGGGAATCTCTGGAAAGAATCAAGCGATTCCCCTTGGCCCCTCAATCATTACTCACTACCTTAGGTGGCCCAAAAACAAATTAGCCGGATTCCCAAAAAAAATTCAGCCGGAACGCGGAATTTCTAATGAACTTTCTTTAATATAAAGAAATGTAAAAATTATTATATATAAATTTCATATAATCTTATATATATATATATTATATATATATATTTATATTATATATATATATATATTATATATATATATATATATATATATATATATATATATATATATATTATATATATTATATATTATATGATATATATATATAATATATATATATATTAGGGAATGTACAATACAGAAAAAGGGCGTACGATACTCTATTTTTTTTTAGGTGCCAAAATACTTAATTAATATATAAATAACAGTGATAAGATGAACATTTGTGTTATGCTAGCAATTCAGGATTGTATCCCTGTACTACAATAATCTTAGAGTCATTTATTCATATTTGGTTGTGCCAAGTAAATTTATTTTATAAATAAAATGTCTTCTTGCATGGAATAATAATGAAAATATAATATTTAAATACCAAATATGTTTGTGTTTATTCAAAAATATTCAATTTCCATTTTCCAGTAAGTATTAATAAAGTTTAGCTATTTATGTTTTAACATTATTTCAATTTACAAGAAGATTCTTTTAACTGCTACAATATATAAAGAATATAAAATAATGAAAAGACCTATTTATCAGCTGAAAAGACAATATAAAAAACGCTATTATTCAAACATGACATAATAATATATAATATACATTCATAAAGATAGAAAAGATTTTCATACTCAAATCAAAATTCATTGTGAATGCAGAAACATTAACTTTCACGAGTATCTGGTCGAGAGCCTTTTCTGTTGGGGTGTTTACATTCCAAATACATAAAATACGATTCGCTCTCGACTGATGAGGGGGCTGAATAAATATTGCTTTGGCAAGCACTGAATAATGGATAACGCTTGCATTTTGTCATGCACCACATGAAAGGATTCTTCTGTAGGCAGCATCTCCATGTTTTCGTAGAGCTTCATCTCTCTTCACAGAATTGCAATTTGATTTCTTGCTCCTTGATGACTGTCTCTTCAGTTTTTTCGATGAGGTTCCTTGGAGTGATGTCAATGCAATTTTGGCCATGAACTTATCAAAGTCTAACATATCCAAATCCTCTTCATCTTCAGTAGGTTTATTTGCTGAAAAGCACCATTATCATATCAGTGCTGTTGCCAAGGGTTACTGAGGCGGCTTTCACTTCTGTGATTTTTTTTGTCACGCGAGCAAGCTCTCGGGTTATGCTATTTAAGTGCATTCTAGAAGTGGTTCACCGTCGGAGATGCCATTCTTTTGGGGTTTCAGCTAGCTTAAGAAATTCCTCATAGAACCTTTTATATCGAAACTAGGTTTATTACACAATGTAGACAAAAAAAAAATTTTTTTGTTTCTTCTGATTTTTTTATTGCTTTTTATACAGTTGTTTTTATGGCAGATTCAAATATTGTTTTGTTTTTCTCTAGCATCGACCTTTTTTATGTTACGACGGCATAAAATATTATTGGCATCTTCTCATTTTGGTAAGGTGATTACCGGATCACGCAGAGTAAAAGCAGTTTGTCATTAATGTTTGTGTGGATTGGCATGCTTAAGAACTTATATATATATATAATATAGTATATATATATATATTATTATATATATGTTATTTATATATATATATAGTATATATATTAGTATATATTAATATATATATTATATATATCTATATATAATATATATATATATATATATATATATTATATATATATATATATATATACATTGTTTAAATAGCTTTTATTTGAGTAATATAATTAAATGTTATTTACTCACAGAAAAATTTTTATATTTTCAGATATTAGTAATATAAATAAAGCATTTGTAAATTGCAAGTAGACAGTGTAAAACGTTGGCAGATTCTTTTTGTGTGTGTGGATATTAGGCTAGTTCTAGCACATTTTCACAATTTGTGATGGGAACGCTTAAGTATTGGAATTAGCGTACAGGCTCTACTTTGGTATGCATATTGGTGATTAAATAAGCACTGGGTACCTCATTATATGTGGAAGTTTTAAAACAACCCTAGAAGGATGGCTAAGGGAACAAGAAAGGCAATGCTTTGGCTATTCCAGAATATGGCGAGAGACAACGAATCCTATGCTGACTGCCACTTCTGCATGATGAATATTACAAAATATGGAAAAGGTAAAGAAGCATCTCTTTCATATTCCAGATTCCCGCATCCAAACAGTTCCTGCAATAAATGAAACTACCGATACTTCACCACTCTTCAGTAATTGAAACTTATTTTATGAATGTCGTGACTAAAAAGAAAGAGTATTGTTGCGTAAATAATATGTAGGCAGCTACTTATATATAATAATATTATATATATATATATATTTATATATATATATATATATAATATATAATATATATATATATATATGTATAGTATATATATATTATATATATATATATATATA
Organism: Trachelipus rathkii; assembly: GCA_015478945.1. NCBI lineage: Eukaryota > Metazoa > Arthropoda > Malacostraca > Isopoda > Trachelipodidae > Trachelipus > Trachelipus rathkii. Next base: position 54,486 of record JABUQX010029773.1, read on the forward strand.
TTAATTATTATATATATATATATATATATTATATTATATATATATATATAGTAGTATATATATAAATATATAATACTATTCATAATATGGGAAAATATATATCATATTATATACGGTATATGTATTATATATATATTCGGTATTATTTATATATATATATATATATATATTAGTATATAATATATATATATATATAAATATATTTATATATATATATAGTATATATTTATATTATATATATATATATATATATATTATATATATATATATATTATATATATATATATTATATATATATATTATATATAGTATATTAATTTAATATATATATTATATATATAAGTATATTATAATTATATATTATATATATATATATATATATATATATATTATATATATATAATACCGTATATATATAGCAGGGTTTTTTCGCTCTTTTCTTTTCTAAAAGATGATGAGCTCATTGAAACATGCTTAATATGCTCAAATCCTTAAAATTGAAGGAATAGATGAGCATAATTGAAAATGATGCATGGTGTGCATTTCGTAATGTGGTTCAGGGATTTTTAAGAAATTGTAAAGATCCAAATTACAAACAGCTGATAAAAATGCTCATTGATTGTTAAAAAAAAATGGGGTGCTGTTGTCATTAAAGTGCGTTATTTACACATCGCATTTGAATTTTTTTTCGAGAGAATTTAGGGGATTTAAGTGAAGAACATGGTGAAAGATTTCACCAGATATTCAGACATGTAAAGGGATACCGAGGGGACGGGATAGTGCCATGATGGGTGATTATATGTGGGTTTTGATAAGAGAAACCAAATCAATTCACAGGTGAAAAAAAACTTTTAAATGCAAAGTAAGCATGTTTTTGGCATATTAAAGCATTGACTTATATTTTTGGGGATATTGTATGCATCTTGTCAAGTAAAAAGTCTTTTTAAAGTAACTGTTCGTAAATTTAAACCTTCAAATAAAAATTGTAATAAGTACCAGCTACAGTGTAAGCTCATTAATCCTCTTAAAAAAATCCAAACTTAATATTGCAATAACTCTCAAAGAATCGATGTAGAAAAAAATTGAAAAGGTCATTTCTTGTGTTAGCGTAAGAATTATCATTAAGTTCAATAAAAAAAAATATGAATTAACATTTGCATTGTGTTACATAGTGTTATGAAATCTGAAAGTTTCTCATAATATCTTCACCCAAGAGAGTAAGAAGTATCGCGCATATTAACAATACGATACTTAAAAAAGCCGAGTACACTTTCGTAAATAGTCACTCCGTGTTTTGGAAGGGAGGTAATATATAGTGAATATATATATAATAATATACTAGTATATAATAGGTATACGGATATACGTAGATAATAAGTATATATACTTTATATATATAAATATACTACATAGATATATATATATATAGTAATATTATTATATATATATATTAGTGATTGCAGCAGATGTCCATTTTTTTTTCGGGCATCTGCGGATGTGGATGTTTGATTTTAATGCTGTTTACCAGTAGCATTAGTATGTTATTTAATTTTGAGCTTGGCACCTACTGTTCTTTCTGATGAAGAACTAGTGCTTATTAAGGTTTTAATTATATCTTGATAATTATCAAGAACTTCATTTATATCAGGATAATTATGACCTACTTTTCTTATCAGATCTTTCAAAAAACCACCGGATCATTCATTGGGTTTCGTTTTATGAAGTATTCACAAAAATGGTAGAAATCTAAAATTTTGGATTTTTAGGTCAAAAATAATAGCCCAGATTTTATTTAATGTCTTTTTAAGGGACATAAAGTTCTTATCAAATTTTGTTTCAATATTTATAGCAATTAATGAAGCATACAAGTCATTATCAATAGTTGCTACGTCTAAATATTCTTTCTTTAACAATTCTAAATCTACTTTAAAATGTTCGGATATTATTGACAAATGAGATACAATACTTAAAGGGTAATCCCTTAAAACGTTAAGCAGATACATTAATTTAACTGAGTCATTAAGCTTAGGATTATTATCAACAACGTTCATGAACTGATTCATAAAAACATGAAAACTGATTTTATTCAAATCGCCATCAAATACAGTGCAATTCAAAGTAGGCAGTTTTACATTTGTAGTATGATCTATACTATTTAAGGTTTCCACAAAACTATCTGATATAGTAGTTTCTACTTTAGAAGTCTCTTTACCTAAAGTAAATTCATTAAAACCACTTATCAAAATGATATTCACTCTGGTTCTCTAATTCCTATTCCATATTTATGCCTTCTATTTCATTGTTCATTAAAATATCTATCATTTTTTATCCAATTCTTTAATTTTTAACAAATGGATTTTATTTCATTTAATTGGGCTTTGCAAAAATTTATGCCCAATGAGTTATTATTTATTAAAGTATTAAATTTATTACAGATGAAGGTAATATGTGACTTATTATTAGTACGTAATTTCTTTAATTTATCCAAATTTTCCATTTTTATTTCAATATTTGATAACACTTATAGGCCTACAACTACCCCAGGCCTCAAAAAACATACATGTCAAAAACTAAGATTCTGTCCTAGGGTGACCTAATTCTCAAACTCAATTTTTAGAAAATTTTGTTATTTACAACATATACCTTGAAGAAGGGCAAGCACACAACTTTCTTTACTTTATTTACTTTAAAGAACATTAATTAATAAAAATTTAAATATATTATTACAAAAAATAACACTTCACAAACCGCTCTCACTAAACATGTTAAACTCAAAATTTGTTTACGTAATTGATGAAATATTGATTATTCGAAAGGGACAATATTAATCGATTTTAAATGATTAAAATGATTAATCAATATTAAAAATATCGATTTTAAAATGATTAATCAATATTAAAAATATCGATTTTAAAAAAATTATATTACAAGAAACCATTTCAACTATTGAAATTTCCTATATTAAGCCCATGTGGTCTAATAATTTTTTGAACTTGTGCGCAGCCTATTGTGCAT
>JABUQX010029774.1:0-10000 GCA_015478945.1 Trachelipus rathkii
TGAATAGACAGATAAAGAGATGCTTTTGTAAAAAGGTTAGCAACATTCTTTTGATAATAGGACAAGTGACGTCACTGAAACTTGCATTTATTTGTTAGTTCTTCTCGGAGTCTCCTCTTATTCTCTCTTCTAATGCTTCTCATTTTGTTCTCACTGAAGAGGGAACAATGAAAGCAAAAGGAGGAAAATAGAGGAGGTTCGACAACTGCAAGAGCAAAGATCTTCATATCCATGATGAAAGGAAAAAAAACGTTTGTTTATTACGTTTGTGTGCCATGCATTTGTAACAGCAACTTGCTTTTTGTATACTAAGAAGATTAAAATAATATTAATAGTGGAGTGGAAACTGAAAGAAGATCTTCAGCTCTTTGAAGAAAGGATAAAAAAATTGGTGTAAAAATGGATTTCTTGCAAGATTTAACTAACAACTGTATATAAGACCTATAAAAACCAAAGAAAGATGAAAGTAAAGATTGCCAGTTGAAATTTTTTTTTCAGTTAAACAAATTTTAAAATTTTAATTATTTAAATTAAAATAAGAGCAACAAAATTTTAGACAAAAAAAAAAACATTTTGGAGTTAAATTATAAAAATAATGATTCTACTTTTTGTTTTATTTGTTTTATGTTGCCAGTAAATATGAAATATTTTTTTGTACATGGTTGTCATGTGTTACTAGCAAGTAATACATGCTAGTTCCAAACCCGGTTGAAAAAGAAGAATTGACATGACAGGCCTAGCAACCTGGTGGTGCAAAGTTATCTCTCGAGAAAATCCACAGCCAGCCTCGGACTTATTAAACTTATTAAAACTTATTAAACGAACCCGGCCAAAAAGAAAATATGGAAATGAAAAGTCACAAAGTTAGACCAATAACAATGAATATTGCAATTTATCGAGATAAGGAGTCACGTGGTAAAGGAACTTATATATACAGGGTGATTCAAATCCTCTGCGACAAACTCGAAGGGCTGATAGAGCAAACGATAAGGAACATTTATTGGTAAATAACCTATGTTGTATGACGCTTCGTTTCAAAGTTACGGACGATTGAAGGTACACTAGTTTATGTTGTGTGACGCGTCCTATGTTAGGTTACCGACGATTTAGGTTACTCCCAATTTTTAATGTGTTTGTGGCGTGGCGTACATGTAGGTGTACGGCTATAACTCTTCGGAAACGTGTCAAATACCTTTACATTGTTCCCAATTCATCGTTGATTCACGTACAGTGTAGGCATCGATTACGAATGGATCATTACACTCTTCCCGAGTTAACCGACATGATAATGTGTTACTATGCGGCGAACGAAATGGCGAAGAGCGACCTCCATGTACTCGGGAAACGGTTTCCAACACAGAAATCAACCTCCACTACACATGTTTGCTCGCCTTCATCAGCCGCTTTCGAGATAATGGGACCCTTCGTCCCGGTGCTTTGGTGGAAGACCTCGCGTAATACGAGAACTTCCCGCGTTTTGGAAGATGAGGTGCTCTGAGAGAGTCGCCAACCGATCGTCGACTAGCAGAAGCGCCATTGCCCATGCCATGGGTTCAAAATCAGTCGTCTGTGGTTGGGTCTTGCAAGAGGCAAAGCCACAATACGACCGCGTAATACGAAAGTACAAGGACTTGGGCCAAACGACTTGGCACCCCGTGTGCGATTTGCCCGTTGGTTTCTGCAACGGAGCCATCGATTTAATTGCTGCTTTCCTGCACAATGTCTTGCTATACCAGATGGGCGTGCTTCACAGTGATGGCTAACTTCAACAGCAGAAACAGCAACATATGGGACGAGGACAATCCGCAAGCAATATTCATCAGAGTTCATCAGGCGAAATTTACCGTAAACATCTGGGGTAGGAATTTTGGGGATTATTCTGCCGGAACCTGCTTCATCATTCCACGCCGTTTGGATGGACCTGCGTTACCTGCAACTACTCAGAACACGCTTCCGGAGCTCATGGACACATACCCCTTGCCACCCGCAGAGACATGTATTTCCAACATGATAGCGCTTCAGCGCACTTCAGCCACCAAGTACGGGCGCATCTGAACAGAGTCTACACTGACAAATGGATTGGGAGAGGGCGTAGCCTGCAAGATCGCCCGACCTCACGCCCCTAGATTATTTTCTTTGGGGGCATGTGAAGAGTCAAGAGTGAAAAAGTCAACACAAGAGAGGAACTGATTCAGCGAATATTCACTGCGTTTGATCAAATCAGACACAGTGATGGCATGTTCGGATAGAGTCTGACAGGCAATGGCACGGCGATGTAAGCGAATGTAATCAGGTACAAGGCAGAACTTTGGACACCTCCTGTAATTTTCCCCAAATAAAATGATTTCATAAACAGCTACCAATTGTTTGCTTTAACAACTCTCTTGCGTCAAACAAATACGTTGTTTTAATAACAAACCATCCTTATTGTTACTCTATAACCCTCGGAGTACACAGATGTACCACGCACACATACAAACATTAAAATTACCCAAAATCACCGGTTACGAAGTAACGAGCGTCAAACAACAACGTGGTTTACCTTACATCATCAGTAACTTTGAAACGAGGCGTCATACAACATAGCTTATTTAAAAATAAATGTTCCTTATCGTTGCTCTATCAGCCCTCCGAGTTTGTCGGCAGAGGTTTTGAATCACCCTGTATATATATATATATATATATATATAATATATAATATATATATATATATATATATATATATAATATATATATATATATATATATATATATATTATATATATATATATATATATATATATATTATATACAGTTATCTTAATGATTTCACATGCCTTTTGCCATTTTCAAGAGAACTATGGAACAATTATATAAAAAACACTTCATTGAAATTTGAAAATATTAGCTTGACTTTGATGCAGTAGCGCCTCGAAATTTTGAGTCGGCAATTTTTTTAGAATCAATTATGATCACATTGAAAAAAATATATATATATATTTCGGGGCGTCAGATCTTTTACAATCGAAACCTATTATAGACAAATGTGTGAAGCTGAAGTATGAGGTCTAATTGAAATCTTTTCAAAAATAAGTCTTTATAAATTAAATACGAAAATATATAGAAATATATTATATATATAATATATATATATATAGTATATATTATTATATATATATAATATTATATATATATATATATTATATATATATATATATATATATATATATATATATATATATATATATATATATATATTTTTTATAATAAAAAAGCGATCTCAATTGAATGTTAAAATTTGCCGCCCCAAATATAAAGTGATATACTTTCAAAGAAAATGCCTGGATGAGTATAAAAGGCTCGCCTACTCTAAGACAAATATGAACTGTATTAAAAAGTTATGTATTTTTCGAGATGAAAGAGATGCTGTTACGGGTTTGCGTTAAAATACTCGCTTCTTCTTATCGAAATCCTTTTGAACTTTTTTTTAAAAAAGCGTTAAATTCATTTACGTCACATCAGTTTTGTGGGTACCAAAATAATGCAGTTCTTACTGAAAGGAATCTTTTGGACATGGCCGAGAAGAAGAAAGAACCAATCGATAGACACCTAGATGCGAGGAAGAAAGAGATGGGAGAAAATAGATTAAAGACAAATGGGATTGAAGAGACAGTGAGACTATGTCAGTAGGGTTGGGAAAGGAAAAAAACAAGCTCGTTTTTTTTTTCGAAAAAAAAAACGTTTTTTTCATGAAAAAAAAAGCCTGAAAAAAACAAGTAAAAATTTGTTTTTTTCGTTTTTACAATAAGTTGTGGAATTTACATGTTTGAACAATTATATTATAAGTTTTAGCAAAGATGCTCTAATTTGGGACATTTTTTTGGTTCCAATTACCTACAAGGTAGAAGCCTGAGTTTGTGTTCAAAATTTTTATGGGTTTTCCATACTTTTATATATTCTGAATTTTGATATTCATAATATTTTGTTTGTTACTTCATTAATGTTTTCTTACTCTGTTTCAGCTTTCAGTAACGTTTTTATCATAATTATTTAATCAGATTTTAGAAATGCCATGTGCAAAAAGTCGTGGACTGTACTTTTTAAAGAAATAAAATGTAAAATAAATTAAATTAATTAAATGTGGCTGATCACGCTGATGAGCCCAGTAATAATGAGCTTGACAGTAGTCACAGCACAGTAGTCAGTACTCGGTAGTGACTGGGGTCTGGGGAGTGGGGACTAGTGATTAGAAATCAAAAGTTGAAAATCAAAAGTTGATATGCCAAAGTCAAATATTTAATTTAGTCATCCACTCATTCTCTTTCATTTACAGTCTTGGTATATTTTTAATTTCAATATTTTTATTATTTCATTTGCATCCCTTAAGTCCCTTTTGAGTTTTGTCATTCAGACTTATTCTATATAAATATAATATACATTAATGTTTAAAAGTAAATTATAAATATAAATTATAATGATAACAAATGTAAAAATAATAGTTAAATTAGTAAGTTGAAGCCTACAAACAGCAGTCCTCATATTTGAAAAATCTACTGTAAATTGTAACAAAAAACAATTGATAAAATATAAGAGAAAGGTAGTTCTGCTATTTTATAAATTATAATGAAATATTTGTTTAATTTCAAGTATCCTCATATTTGAAAAACGAAAATACTAAAATGAAATATTATATTAGCCTCTTTATATTTTTAAAAATACATTTAATGAAAAAAACGAAAACACGAAAAAAACAAGATTTGAAAAAAAAGTTTTTTTTCCCCAACCCTAACATGTGGCATACAAAACATCCCACTAGAAGGTTATTCTGATGCAGGGCACATATCCCCTCAAAATACTTGTCCAAAACGATGGCAATTTCCGTAGCCTTTAAGATATCGGGTCAATGGGATGACCTACTACTCTGAGAACATTTGGAGTATAGTGCAAGGAACTCGATGTACACAAGTTCAAGAAATCAGAATTCATTAATTGATTCTTTTGACCGTCTTATTCAAAAAGATTATAGAGTAAGTGTTTCGGAGCTCTTTCTACACAGTTTTAGCTGACGAAACCACAACTTCCCATGTTGAACAGCTTTCATTGTGCCTCAGATGTATTACAAAAAACCAAGCCTTTCGCTATAACAGAGGACTTTCCTTCATTTTTGCCATTTTAGGACGTCACTGGCTTAGCGGGGGTGTTACAGGAAAAGCTCATGGGTGCGGGCTCGATTTAGCCAATATGAGAGGTCACGGCTACGCTGAAGCCTCGTCCATAAAAGTTGAATTCAGAGGTGTCCAAGTTATTTAAAAAAAATCCTTTCCCAAAGCAATGTTCACTCACTGTGTAAGCCATTACTTAAATTTGTGCATCTCTAATACATTTAAAGTTCAGGCTGTAAGATATGCGATGTGTATAATATCAGAGACATGCACATTTTTTCGAGCCTGTACAAAGCGGACCACCATTTTAGAGCAAGAAATTAAAAATCAAAACAAGATTGTGAGAATACGATAATGAAAATGCTCTGTGAAACAAGATGGTACGATCGATAGGCAAAAGCTGTATTATTTGGAACATGATCAGTGAATTAACAAGTGAACATTCAAATATAAACATACTGTTGAAAATACTTGCTGTACTTCCTGCTTCAGTTGAACAAAACTTTTCAAAACTGAAATTAGTTAAAACGCATTTGGGGAAATATAACAAGTGAGAATAGTTACTCTACTCTACTCGTTATTCGTAGAGACTTGGCTCTAGAAATCACCAACGATCATTTTGCTGTATCTGGGATTGCGCAACGTTTGCAGCTTGTTCTGTAGTCTAGTTAAAAATTAAAATTATTTTGTTCATAATTAATGTTTTTTCTACTATTACATTCCTACAACAGCTTTGGAAATACGTAACCTAAAACGGTTTTAAAAAAAAAAAAAAAAAGTCCAGAGATTAACTTTAAATAGAGTTTGTAAACAAAATATGGAGATTATTAACGAACGCTAAAATATTGATTTAATAAAATTTTATGATCTTTTATATTCTTATAATAATTTTAAATTTATGCAAAGCAGAATTTTTTTTCCATCTTTCCAAATTCTCTTAAATAAATCTCTGAGTTCTCTCTATTGCATTATATCTCACATACAAATTCTAAGGGAAATCGAATTTGGGTTGGAATTTCGATGGAAAAATAAATGATCTGAAAATGAGATAAAGTCATTTAAATTAAAGGTGAATATTTTATTGTGATTATGAAAGTTTTTTTCTCTCTCTCTCTCTCTCTCTCTCTCTCTCTCTCTCTCTCTCTCTCTACTCTTTCTCTCTCTCTCTCTTCTCTCTCTCTCTCTCTCTCTCTCTCTCAAATCTCTCTCTCTCTCTTACTCTCTCTCTCTCTCTCTCTCTCTCTCTCTCTCTCTCTCTCTCTCTCTCTCTCTCTCTCTCTCTCTCTCTCTCTCTCTCTCTCTCTTCTCTCTCACTGTCTCTCTCTCTCTCTCTCTCTCTCTCTCTCTCTCTCTCTCTCTCTCTCTCTCTCTCTCTCTCTCTCTCTCTCTCTCTCTCTCTCTCTCTCTCTCAAAAAAAAAAATGCTTCTCCAAAATACATATGCATATATATATAAATATATATATATTATATATATACATATATATATATATATATATATATATATATATATATATATATATATATATATATATATATATATATATAATATTTAAATATAAAAATTATATATAAAATTTATATTAATAGTTACATAGCACTTATTTACCTGAAACAGGAAATTAAAACTGATACTTTCCTTTTATTATACAACCTGATCACAGTCATTCCACTTGAATTTATTTATTTTTTTAAAATTATACACCAACTGCGTTTAACAATTTGTTTGTTTACTGTATGCTTAAATTAAAGTACAGCGTGAAACTGCAGGTTTTTTTTTCCTTTTTTGCATTTTTTACATGTTACTACCACTTACGGGCAGAGCTTTTTTAAGGAGTGGCAGAATAATTAGAGATAGGATCCTCCCAAACCTTTAATTCTAACGCATATCTCTCAGGTGAGCACAGACTGAGGTTTTGAAGAGAGGAAGATGGAATACAGCAGGAAAAAACAGATGATGGTTGGGAGTTCCACAGAGAAGAGGTGGCTGGAAAGGAGGCACAACAACGAGTAAGCATTGGGGTTTCTAATATTCACACAAAATTCGTACGTGAGAAGAGCACCCCTTGTGCAACTAGGGCGGCGCAGTGGCAGTGAAATGCGAGAGGTCAACTCCCTCGAGCATCTACCGTTGTACTACCTATTGAAAAGAGATAGTGCGCCAACGTTAAGTCACAGAGATGGAGGGTTAAGAGAGTTTGAAAGTAGGAGACAGTTTATTAGTCTCTTAGCCTTAGACTCAGCCCGATAAAAAAGGAGGATGGAATCGGAGCCCACAAAATGAGAGAACAGTATTCCGTACAAGGGCGGATAAGACTATTATATAACTAGAGTAACTGTCCAGAAAATAAAACAATTCACAAAACCTGAACAGAACTCGCAGATTCTTAGCGGCCACTCTAGCAACTGATGTAATTTGAAGTTTCCAAGATAATTTATAGTTTAGGTTCAGACCAAGAATGTTTATATTATTAACAGGCGAGACGTTAGAGCCGTCGAAAGAGAGAGGAAAGTTGGAAGGCGTTTTTGAGGAGATATGAAGAAGGAAGTTTTTGAAGCTAAATTTCACAAGGTGGAGGAGGCTCCACCGGAAAATCCCATCCAGATTAGAAAGAACAGAATCTGAAAGCTGGAGTCGATAAGCAAGTCAAGTTGCAAAAGAAGCAGATTTGAAATGAGTAGAAGAATGGAGAGTTGAGTCATCGGCATAAGAGTGAACAGAGTTAGAAGTGCATCTGAAAAGGATGAAAACTAAGAATAAGTAGGAAATGGAACAGAAACTTGAGGAACACCACAATTGACAGGAAATGAGGAAGAGGTAGTAGCTCCATCAACAAGTGCTGATATGGAACGATCTGAAAGAAAGGTAGACATGAGTAAGCAAAGAAAATGAGAATATCCAAAGGAACGGAGCTTGGAGAGTGGTGACGCGTTCCGTAACCGATCAAAGGCTTTCGATATGTCAACCGCCACCACACAAGTCTCCCAATAATCCTAAGGGCAGAAGATCAGTAAGGATAGTATGTCACCAGTTTGCCTCGAACTTCGAAAGACATACTGGTGATCTGAGAAAGTGAATGAGATTTCAGATGATCCTGGAAATGAGTTGACCAGTTTCAAAGATTTTAGATAGAATACAAGTGAGAGCAATAGGACGATAGTTAAAAGGTTAAGAGCGCCTATCCATCCCATTGGCGATTGCGGTCACTACTTTTTCGGCAGACGCAGAAGCATCTTCAGTGTCAAAGCAGGATTCTTTACAAGAATAGTTAGCGAAGAAGAGGTTAAATGCCTCCCAATTAGTCCAACTAAAGTGCCAGAAAGTACGTTTGGGTCATGGTTGAGCTGCTGGATAGAAAGTAATTATAAATAAGAGCTACAAAATTGTGGTCAGAGTTACCGTTAGGTGGGAAAATTGTGTATTTATAACCAGTAGTGGTGAAACGTAAGTCGAGCTCGTATAAGATTTGGTTGGTGTGATCTTGAGATATGTGTAGGTTTCCAAAGCCACTGTCCCAGATCGTTAACAACAATGAATAATTTAGCCTACTTCCCACCTCTCTCAGTATGAGAGGAGCCCAACCACTCACTGTGATGTACGTTGAAATCTCCTAAATATAGGACATCAGCATTTGGGTGAGATGTAACACTTATGAGAGGTTGCAAGATATTAAAAAAAACTGAATATATTCCATTAGGGGAACAGTAGCAAAAACACAAGATAATAATAGCAGTAGGAAGACAGGTTTTAAGCCATAGAACATCGAAATTAAAATTCAAGGTTTACGAGAAGTATTTTAGGGGTGTTGATGTTTATATAGGCACAGATCCCACGATTCAGACGGTAATTGTAAAATGAGTTATAATTTTTGAAGATATTCAGGTTATTAGAGAAAGAATCTTTGAAGAAAGAAATAGGTACAATCTAAAACTCTCCCCATTCCAATTCCCTCCAACAGACGAAATAGCATAAGTGATTACTTATCGTTAAAAATTCTCAGACTTCTTATAAATATACAATTGCGTTTTTATTTTAAATGATTCACTTGGAATTTAAAGTGTGAATGAAAAGACAAAAAAAAAAAAAAAAACATAAAAAAATATAGACCAAGCTGCAGGGACATATAAGAACTAAAAAGACCAAATGCTTGTAAAATGAAAATGTTTTACACAATTAATCAGGAGGAGTGGTGACACTGTACAACTAAGCATGTACAAAACAATATACAAGTAGATTTTATGAGATCATATTCATAGATAGTTTCATTACGTAGGCTATTCTCCTCATGAGATCCAATGCAGATTATGGTTTCAAACAGCATATTGAAGTAAACTTTGGTATGACACGAAACTGGATAGAAAAAAAGAGGTAGGTGGTTTAAATTAAGCACATGCTAAGCAGTAGCACTGATAAATGTAAGGAACTTGCTTTATGATAATACTTAAAAGATTTGTCAACTTCAAGGATCAGTTCTCTCAATTTATTTTCAGTTTACAACAGTACAATGAAAATTTGATTGACGAAATGTTAAAGCAAATTTGGTTAAAAGTTTTGGATATATTTAAAATGAAGCCAGCTCAATTATGATTTGCTTTAAAAAAAAGAAAAAGAAAAAAATTACCTTTAGACATATTTGAAATAAATCTGGCTCATTTTTTATTTTGCTCAAATCACATGGGGCACAATTTGAATTTCTTAATGGATAAATCTCATTCAACAGGCAAACATGAAACGTCTAAAGAATTATATAAAAAAAAAAAATCACAAAAATGATACTTAGAAAACTCTAATGCTCAAAGATTAACAAGTAAGCGACTCGGTTTTCTATTCTGTGCATTAAAGGGTGTTATTTTAAAATA
>JABUQX010029774.1:15000-30000 GCA_015478945.1 Trachelipus rathkii
CATATTATGCACCACTACCCCCACATCTATTGGACGAGAAGGAGGATAAAGAGAATCATATTATACTATATATATATATCATAATATATATTAACTATATGATATATAATTCAGTATATATAATATATATAAATATATATATAATTTAATATAAATTATTAAATAATATATATATATATAATATTAGTATGCGAGAGAAAGATACGGCGGTTTCCTTTCTGCTTTACGTCCATGTTCTTCCACTGCTTTCTCGTTTCAGTTAGTGTTGCGATCCTCACCCCCAATCTGCAGGAAAGGAAGGAGAAATAATATATATATAGATAACTATATATATATATATATAATTATACTATAAATATATATATATGATATATATATATATTATATATAAATATATATATATATATATATATAGTATATATATATATATACTTGTACTGCAGGCACTACTTAACATATCTTTGACAGCAATTGATGAATCACCAATTAAGCAAACACTTCTAAAAAGAAAAATCGACTATGGACATCATAAAACTGAAAAAAAGTATTGTTTTTGTAAAGAAACTTAAAGTCATATCACCAGATTGTCAACTTGAACAAGAATCTACATCTGAAATGAAATTGAATTACGACGATTCAGAAATAATTACACAGTTAAAAGAGAAATTGGGAATTACTAAAATGAGATCTGAAAAAATTCAGATTTTGACAGTTCTGCCAAAGAGCTGGATCATTAAGAAAATTGATGAAGAATTTCGACTAACAAATTATGTCAAAAGCTAAAAAAAAATCGTTTTACAACAAGGAATGCTATCAATGCCAAATAAAAGAGAAAACAGGTTTCCACAAGACAAAAAAGAAAAAGTTAAGTCAGCAGAATTATGCCAGAAATAAAAGATTGTCAGACGGTTATAAAAGAAGGTCTTTCAGGAACAGACACACCTTATACATTGCAATTTGAAGGATGCTCCCAACTGTTCAAATCAAAAAATCCTGATATTAAAATAAGCTTTTCAAAGTTTGCTGATCTTAGACCAAAAGTGTGTGTTATAGCAGGTGCAAGTGGTACACACAGTGTATGTGTATGCACAATACACCAAAATGTGAAACTTCTGATTGATGGAACACACTTGCCCATTTTTACTAAAGAAATAGACAAATTTCATTTGATAGATTATAAGAAATGTTTGGATGAAATTTTCGCAACCTACCAGCAGCTGATTGTTTTTTCAGTCAATGTAAACATTGCATGAAATTAATAAATGATTTTATAGCAAAGTTATCAAAAGTATTTCATGATAACATGATAGATGAGTTAGAGTATTCGCAGTGGATATCAACTGATAGAACAACTCTACATATTATGGTGCAAAATACATATGAATTCATTGAAGAATTTTGTAGGAGAATTCAAATTTTGAAGACATGGTTTTATAGCTCTGTCAAACAACAGCAATAGAGAGAAATATTTTAAGAAAAATAGAGATATAAGACGATTAGTAAAGATAGGTTTCTGAATATGTCATGACCACATTACAGTGATAAAATACAAATTTGACATTCAGTTTAATGATTTATTGAAGCATCTAAACATTTATATCCATCACAGAGAACACCGCGCTCATGATTGCTTCTTGCTTTTCTTTCAAATACGTGCTACAATTGAATAGGTCATTTCTTTTTTAAACATAAATACTCTTAGGAATCAAGACTCCATAGAAGGTATACAACATGAAAATGTAAAAAAAAGTAAAATTGGGGCTTACTCGAGCCTACGTGATGGATACAGAGAAACGCGCGGGGCGATCGTAATGGCCTTTTTGTACATACTCTCCGTATAGAGGGCGATAGTGCGGCGGCCATAGGATTAATACACCTCCCTGCGCAACTGACCTGCCAGTCAGCATACCAAAGAGCGGGAGCTACCTCCGATGTATACTCTCTGCAGAGTCACACGTTCTTCGTCGAAGCTATGGGCGGACATATCTATATTTCATTATCCGCGCATGTCTCTCCGATTACCAACCGGTAATGAGGTCACGATAGAGACTACCTGACTCCTACCATTCTATGCTCTAGGGTAGTATTTTATACCCCCCCTTTTTGAGTGAGTATATATAGTAGTTAGATAATATATATCACTTATAAGTTAAAAAAATAATAAATAAATAAAAACTACGGAGTCGTATATAAATCATGTAAATAGTATAGGTTCAATAATATAGTGTATGTAATCTAATGTACCCCCGTCTCAACTCACACTTAAAATTTGATATTGTTTAGGACGTAATCTATAATACTAGAAAATATATATAATAATAACATAAAAAAAATAGCTAAAAAATATAAATAACAATATCAAACTGACGGCCCCAGTCCGTATAAACTTACTCAATACATAGTCATTATAATATTCATATATTATATAATATATATATATATTATATATTATATATATATATATATATATATACTATAACTAATATATATTTAATATAGTATATTAATATATATATAATATATAATTAATATATATAAATAATAATAATAATGATATATATATTAATATATACTATATTATATAATATAAATATATATATATATATTTATATATACATATATATATATATATGTAATATAATAATATATATATTAATATATATAGATGAAGAGAATATAGGTAATGAGATATGTATATATAGGTATGATGAGATATAGAGAAGAAATAGTAAATATCAGAGATAGAAGACGATATTATAGGGGTGATAGGGGTATAGGTAGTGAGTATAGTAGGTAGGATGAAGAGAATGAGAGTATAGAAATGAATAGAGAAGATTATAGAGAATACGTGAGATGAAGGTAGAAGAAGAGAAGTTAGATATGAGAGTAAGATACAGATGAAGAGAATTAGAGTAATTTCCTTTATAGACAAATTATTTCATCTGGGAATTCCCGTCTTAAAAAGCGAGACATTAGTTTTAAAAGATTATAACCTTGTTCCTTAGGCTTTGTATTTCGTAACTTGAGAAATCGCTTTTCCTCAACCACAAAAGGACTTACTTTTCAAGCTCTTTACAAATGAATTTCTTATTATTTAATAATACTCTGATACAAACGACCGTTATGGTCATGATCTTATACGTAAATAATATGTATGAGAATAACATGTATTTCGATAATAATTTCCAAATTAATTGTTGGGATTGATCTGAGAATAAATGTGTTGGCCACTAAATAGAGTCCAAAATGTCCTTGCGTGCGGACGTTGAAAATGATGATCGAATTTACTTGGAACTGAAGTAAAAATTATTAGACAACTGACTCCTACTAAAATAGTTATTGTAATGATGAGTTCTAAGGCTATTTATCATATAAGTCTCATTAACGAAACTGAAACTAAAGTTTATTTCATGGTATAAAACTAATAAAAGTCGAGGACGGGAGAGTTGAAACTGATTTTGATGGACAGTTTGTAATGTGAATTAGATGCTATAGCAAAAGCATTAACAAACGTTTTATAGTTTGCATTAGTTTGCAAACTATCTATTCAAATTATTATATAGGGTTAATTAGATATATAGTATTATATATGACTTTTGATATTACTACTTTTAAATCCTGCCGGTGAGAGGCTATTTTTTGACATATTTGGAAACTACTAGATTAATAAAATCAAAACTCCGTATTTGTCGGCCTCCTGCTGCGTTCGAAAAAATGTTACTGACAGAACCTTAAATATGCGCATCGCGAATGCGTTGATACTATAAATCTTCATTCCCTATAATCCAGTCTATAGTTAAAATATCCGCGAGAACATCCTCGGACCCCACCGGCGGCAATAAAAACATATACTGTATCATCTATCAACATTACAAAAGGTTTTCAAGAACTCGATATCATACCTCATCAAATTTGATGTTTACTTTGTAATGAATACGCGGCTTTCTTAAATCATTCAATTGAAGAATTTAAATTTTCAAATTCTGTTATTCATACAATATGGCACTTAATAATAATATCATTAATATTATTAAATCTCGGTCATTGCAACAAAATAGTAATACTTATTCTATTCCTCAAATAAGTTTTGACTCTCAATCATTTAATTTTATCTCTCCATTTATATTTAAACAAAGTTATAAAAAAGAACGTACAAAATATTAAAATTTTAATAATATAATAAATATTTTATATAATATATTATACTTTCTCCTTCTCTCTCTCCACCTGAATTCCAGATCTCCTACCAGCCAATGAAATGAGAGCCTTAATTTTCAATTTTCCTTGATTAGATAATGATGAGATACACTAGGTCTCACATTGCTCAGATGATAGTGCACAAAGATAGACTCGACCCAAAGTGAGACCCAGAGTGCTGTGAGAGCTACTCAGCCTTTATCGGCTCTGATTCTGTTCTGAGTATCTCGCTATTAATGTCAGCTTTTCAGTGCGTGCAATATATGTATAGATATCAGTCTATATCCGTATCTTACTGGCCCCGAGGGGCAGGATTTTGCAAAATAAGCGAGGAACAGAGGAGTGCGTTATTGAAAACTGTTCTATATCCCCTGGAAAGGGAAACATAGCGTAGACTAATTATGACACCTATCCACTTTGGGATAATATGTTTACAAATTGAGCTGCGCAGCGGCTCATTGATAAGATACTAGGTGAGTTGAAATAGGAAATTTAGATTTAATTTATAAAGAGTAAAATATAACTAGATACCATGTATATTTTAAATGTGAAGTATGTGATATTGATACGGTATGAGGGTAGGGTGAGATTAGTATGAATTCCCCTAGTGTGTGAGGATTATCAGGCATGTTAAGTTGACAGGACAATTGAAGAAGGAGCGACATATGAGTGAGGATATAGATAGAGAAGATTATAGGTGCCGAACGTTATTACCTATATATACCTATGCCACATAGTATATATATAGCTTAAACATATACATAGGATACACCCCCATATGCAATTTGATGTATTTTATTAATTTTAACAGTACATACATTATATATAGGCAAAAAATCTATTGCTAAGAATACTCGTTACTGTGTACTACAAACTCAGCATATATAGTGTACCAATACTAATACCTAATAACCTATAAACTAAACTAATATAACCTAAAACCTAAACCCTAAGTACACGTTAACATAATATTAATAATCATATATTATATATACCAGTATTTTATATATATGTGATTACAAGGTAAACTTTAGTAGAAGGTTACTGTGTTTTTTACGCCTTATAATCCTTTAGTAGAGTATATGGATTATGTATACATGATATTTCACTAGATCTCAACTCAAATAGGTAACTTCAAGTTTTCTACAAATATTTAGCTAATATATATATATAGTGATATATTATAATATTAGTATATATATTTTTATATATATATATATATATATATATATATATATATATATATATTTATTATATATATATATAATATATAAATATTATAATATATAATTAATTATAGTATTAATATATATAATATATATATATATATATATATATAATATATATAATATATATATATATTATATATTATAATATATACACACATATAATAATATATATATATTTATAACGAAGAAAATATTACTTTATCTGTAAACCGTGAGAAGTAGTACTGATTTTACTTCATACGAAGGTAAGACAGGTGAGCCTAGGCAAACCCGCCCTTTATATTATATTGTAACTATATTGAAGTTAACTTCAAGTAAATCATTATAATACCACGTTTGGTATCTGTAGTCTGTACTGACCTATTAAAGTACCTCCATTTAGGTTACGAATATAAATATAAGAAGGTATAAAGATATATGAGCCTATTAAAGTCATAAGTTGATATACATATATTAGAGCTTAGTTTCTCACTGATACCTAAAAGTATGATACATCCTACTTCCTGAGAGATTATTTATGGTAGCAATAACTCTAAGAACTAGCCTTTCAATAGGTTATTTATAACAGATTTGTATTTTCTTGTAACTCAAATGACCCATTCTTCTGGTTGTGAGAAGGGTCACTAAGAATGAGGAAAGTCATAGTAATTATATCAGAATAAGAAAAAATGCTACTCTTATACAAATTTAAATAGATGAGGTAGATCATCGTAAAGTGATGAGATCAGTGTACAAACTACACACACAAAATGACATTCTTTCAGAACAGTTTTAAATATATTAATAGATCTAATTGGTAGTATTCTTTACTACGGATTAAATATTTAAGTTTTTATCCCATTTGTAATATAACACTAATATAAAACATCCAAAAATTTATATCAAATTTCTTAATAATATAATATAAAATTAGTATCTTAATGAAATATGACACCTTGCCAGCGAAGAATTTGGTTAACAATGTAAGGATAATCGAAAGTCCGTTTGTGATAAAAATATAACTACAATAATTACTATTACTATTACTATTCTAGTATGTGTTACTACTACATTTAGAACACCAGATTCCTAACTCTGTTCCACTCACTCTGCTTTATGTCGCTCCATAATCCCAAATGTGTCGAGTTAACCCAATCAGTGTTCGGTTTTATGCTCGAGGACTCTATTTGTGTATGACTAGTTGTTATATTGGTTCTCTCTTATAAATAATAAACTTTGAGCTTTCTTAGAAGAGTAGGTCCTGGAGTTTATCACTAACTTCTGTGTTGCTAAATTAGTATCGTGGTGTCTATCAGGACTCAATTACGTTAGGACTAATCAAATTTCAGTTCGCTGTACGCCAATTTCAACTCCTACGGACCACTCTAGATCACTACTTATACTACAAAGTCGAATGTACTCTTCTTAGCCTCTTTCTTATAGTAATGGTCAGTATTAAATCATGTCAAATGTTATAATTCTTTGATCTTCACTACTAATGAGTTTCCTACTATATCGATATGAACTTTTGAGTTGTGAAAGTCATGATTAGCCATTTTCCGTAATACTACTGCGATACTCGAGATAGGCGTATCGAGCAGGAATGGTATATCACAGACAGGGCTTCTTAGAACCAGTATCGAAGATCTATAAGAGCATAAATAGTTTATAGAAATTATCAACCATAATATTATATTTGATAAATAAATATATAGTTGAATATTAAATATGTATATATAATATATAATAATTATAATATATATATTAGTATTTTAGTGTAAGATATAATACTATTTATATATATTAATAGTGATTAGTAATATATATATATATATATATATCGAATTATCATTATTGCCTAAATCGTTTTAGGTCATATCCTTGTTTAATGACTGTGACTTACTCTATATCTATCATTATTTAAATTCTTATGATCTTAATGATATGACGCCTCCTTCAATAAACATTAGGGGAATACGGTCTATAGTCATAAAGACTAAAATATAATAGATATTAATATAATGTTGTATAATTAATTTGTGTCTAGTCATATGTCTAGTCTCGCATAATTAACTAGCCACCTATCGACATAACTTTACATAATCTTCAATCAATAAAATCAATGCCTAGAGCTACCTAGACCATAATAATTCGCATAATCCTAAGTGGTTGACCTAATAATGACTGAGATGATATATAGCACTTAAGGTTTACCTATAATACATAATAATATAATACATTCAATAGATATTCCAATAATTCTCACATATATACTTCAAATTTTCTGAGATACATACATAGATAAAATCAGATAATAAATCTTCATAGAATAATAATAATAATAATTAATAGATAACGATAAATAGATAATAAATAAACTAAAACTATATGCGCGAATATGATGAGTACAAAACGAGGATACGTGGTATATGCACCAAGCATTTTTTCATAATATATGATAGCTAGTCTCAGTTACTGGATGTGTTATATAGATGGTGCAGTGATGTCTCAATGATCTGGAGATATATGTGTTTCTGTTTCTGTTGTGTGCAGAACGGCAATATGGGTAATATAAAAAGGCGATTTTATCTCTTGCATGGGAAAACATTAATTCCATATAACTTTGACATAATTTTAATGAAATCTAAACAGTTGGTATATATATATATTATAATCAGAATATAATATCATATCATTGAACCACAATTACGCTAATTGATGTATCAAACTAAATGTGAGATATAGAATTTATCTGAACTAAGTACTGGATATATAGGTGACATTATTTTATATTATATATATATTAAGTAACACCCCTAGTATAGCGGACATATAGTAATAACCAGATCATAGTAGCAAATATAGACTTAAGATACGGGAATAAAATACATGAGATAGTAGGATTGTATCACTACATTAAAATGGCTATCAATTCTATTCTACACTTACTCGCTCACTTATATTTACTGTTCGTCTATTTTATAACTATTAGGTATATGATTATAAGATATCAGAATAGTATATATAGTAGTGATATCACTGTGCTATCAGCAAATATAATGGCGAAAGTAAAAAATATTAAGTATGATACTCTTTCCAACTTTTATATATTATTTAAAGGTTGACTCTCAAATTATTGTATGGTTTTTCTTCACTTCCCATCTCATATATTCTAATAGCATTAGATAATATCGTGCACTAAAATCAATGATTATTATTATGAGCAAGTATCCATTACTCATATGTTATTTCATATATTATATTATTTATTACTTATTATTTAATTATGTGGTATACATATTAATTTATTGTCAATTCGATGATGTGTATTGATGTAATGAGATTATTAT
Source organism: Trachelipus rathkii (assembly GCA_015478945.1). Taxonomy (NCBI): domain Eukaryota; kingdom Metazoa; phylum Arthropoda; class Malacostraca; order Isopoda; family Trachelipodidae; genus Trachelipus; species Trachelipus rathkii. Next base: position 23,756 of record JABUQX010029774.1, read on the forward strand.
TATTATGTATCTTAGTGATTAAGCCTTGATTTAATTATTATTGGTATTATTGATTTATCCTACCATATTCAAGCAATAGTGGTTATACTGCATAATCCATATATGATAAATATCACTATTCGTAGTCTTTTCTATTATTTAGCTAGTAAGAATTAAGAAGATTGATATTATATAGGTTACACTCTCGCTGCTAATTGATCATATATTATTTTTTTTCTATCATAAACTCTGAAAACTATACGTGTGAAAGGAACAGCCAAAGAGGAATAACAGATTTCCAAGATTATGTAATTCAAGTAGTACACGGAGGATATAGTGTCTACACCATATTGCATATAAACGTTGAAAGTTGTATAAGTTGATCTTGTGGCTTTGGAAGGGACCATCTCTGGTCCTTCTGGATATCTGTCCACCCCAAAATTCATTCGTCGATCTCTCCTCCCTGTCATCATATCTAGAAAATGGGCTCATCACTCCGGTTTACTCATGTCATTCATTACTTATCTAGCATCCCTACCTACTACGTATTCTTATAGCTGCGTTAACATGTTCTTTTCCTGTGTCTTTTTATCTTAAGCTATGACTTTCCCTCATGAAAGATGATATTTCTTCTCATACTAATTACTAGCTTTATTTTCTTTGCCCTCTAATATTCTCTTTTGCTCTCCCTAACAATTCAATTCCTCTTACATGTAAAATGGCTAACGCCATTCTATTCATTATTCTTTCTCTGTTGTAGGGCATCAAAACCAGGTTTTCGTTTCTGATCTTCTACTCGTCTGCTTATTCTGCGGATTTCTCTTACTTCAGCTTCTTCTCTATGATAAACACATGTGCTTCACTTCCAAAGATAATATTTCGTCTTCGTATATCGAGTCTCCAACTTCTACCAAGCTTTTCAAGCTGCGACGTTTCAGGAATATTTCAAGAAATGGCCTAAATTTTTCTTTGCCAAGCATACTTGTGACTTAAGAGCTCATTTAGAAACCATATACATTTTATTCTTTTCTCTAATTCACATTTTATTCGTTCTTCCAGCCTTCTAATTAGTTAATGACCTCAATTTTCGAATTATCTTCTTTCATTTCTTTACGTTCCATTATACAACTCTTCTGCTTTACTTTCTGTTCTTTCTTTCTTTTCTTTCTTTCTTTCTCTTCTTTTTTTCTTGTCACAGCTCTCTCTTACATAACATATTTAATATACATAATATAATACTTTATAACTTTCTTTCTTTACTTCATCTCTGTCTTTACTATTAACCGGTTTACCTCGTTAAATACATGTCATCGTTTGTTCTTGCTTTACTTTCTTCTTTCTTTCTTCTCCATCCCAGTTGCTCTTGTCGCCCTTTTCTTTGCATGTTACACTTTATACATGTGTGTTTCTTTCTTGCGTCTTCCTTTCTTGATTCTATAATACCTCTTTTCCCTCCAATCGACATTCTACTCGACTATTCTCGACTCTCATGTTACTTTTCTGCGCAGCTCATTTGGTCTCTTCATAGCTCTCCATCTCTCTCTTTCTCTTTCAATCCCCTGCACTCTCTCCTCTCTCTTTCCGCTCTACTGGCTCTCTGCGTCTTTCTTAATCTTAGTGCCACCCTCTACATTACAATTTTCTGAGAGTTCTTTTCCTCTCTCTTCACCATTCTGATTCATTACTTTTCAGCCTTCTCGATACACTTTAACTTTCATTATCTTTTCATTTTTATCTCACTGTCCGAATCCCCAAAGCGTTTCTTTTCCTCTTCGTTTATCTTTCTTATTCTTTCTTTCTTCTTTCTTTCTTCTTTCTTTCTATATTTATATACTTACTTTCTAATTAAATTATATTACTCTTATCTCTCTTCTATCTCTCTATCTCTTCTATCTCTCTTCTCTTACTATTACTATCTATCGAATTACTCTCTATGCTTTTCATTGATTTATTCTCTTATCTCTCTATTCCTCCTTAATCTATATAATCTATTATTCTATTTCATAATTTTTTTTCATTATTTCTTTCTTTCTTATTACTTATCTTATCTCTATCTCATCTTCTATCTCTCTTCATCTCTACTCTACTACTATCTATCTCATACTCAGTCTCGTCCATTCTCTACTCATGTCGTCTCATTATACTTCTATCTCTCTCTCATCTTACTTACTGCATCTCTATATCTTATCTCTACTATCTTTACTTATTTACTTATTATTCTTTTACTTTCTATATCTATTCCTTTTATACTTTCTTTCATTCATTTCTCTGCTACTCTCTTACTATATACTATATCTATCAATCTATTACTATATCTATTACTTATACTCTCTCTTACATCTATCTATTAACTCTATTAGCTTACGCTTTATCTACTTCTCTATACTATATCTTATCTTGCTAATAGCTTATGACTCTCTCTTAACTTCTTCCATATCTTCCCTCTCGCTACTAGCTCATAAGAGTAGATATCTATCTTTACTTTTTCTTCATTTCTCCTCTTCTCAAATTAGTGTATTTTTTCCCTTCAATCTATCCAGTACATAAACATTTTAACATTTATTAAATTACGCCAAGTAATAGAATCATACGGTTTACTAGCTGTACAAGTACTGCTTACACGTGTTTGTATAAATAAATTTGGCTACAAAGAGAAAGACGTTTAATGGTGAGAAAATGTAAACTTTTCAAAACGTTTAAATACTGATAATGAAAAATGGCCTGTCTAACATCTTCTTCTTCTTCTTCTTCTTCTTCTTCTTCTTCTTCTTCTTCTTCTTCTTCTTCTTCTTCTTCTTCTTCTTCTTCTTCTCTTCTTCTTCTTCTTCTTTCTTCTATAGGGAAGTAGGGTGATAGTATGATGTATGTTAATGTCTTGTGTGGCAATACAGTAATAAAATTGTACAATTAGAAATTATTTCGATAATAAACTATATAAATAATGCTTATTTACCATAATAATAATAATAATAATAATAATAATAATAATAATAATAATAATAAATAATAATAATAATAATAATAATAATGATAAATAATAATAATTAATAATAATAAATTGCTACTACTACTACTAGAAATAATAATAATAATAATAATAATAATAAAACCATTAATGAATATAATAACATAAAATGATTAATTAAAGTTTTAACAATACGAAAGTTAATTTAACGATAACAAAAGTTTTCTGTTGCTGGGGTAATTATGTTTCTTTAATTATTATTATTATTATTATTATTATTATTATTATTATTATTATTATTATTATTATTATTATTATTATTATTATTATTATTATTATTATTATTATTATTATTATTATTATTATTAGTATTATTATCTATCTATATCATATTAATTTTAAACATGCAAAAAAAACGTTCAAAATTCGTATCGATTTGTTGAATGATGTGGAGCAACATATTTTTGAAACTACCATCCTTTATCCATTATTATTATTTATTAATATTATTAAATTTTGTTATTATTGCAACATAATTATTGAGTTATGAAAAACATAGTTACTACCCTGATCGGGATAGTCACTAGGTATTAATATCATTATGCCAATTATTATTTATTATTATTATTATTATTATTATTATTATTATTATTATTATTATTATTATTATTATTATTATTATTATTATTATTATTTTTAAAACATAATTATTAAGTTATGAAAAAACCCATAGCTACTACACTGATCGGGATAGTCACTAGGTATTAAGATCATTATGCTAATTACCAGGATTATTATTGTAAATTTAATTACAAATTAAAATGACCATTGAGTGCAAGGAATTCCAGAAGAAGTGAATGCTACAAAATATAGCTGTTAATTAACAATGATGAAATATAAAGAAATTCCTGACTTATGATGAGAAGATATTACTTTCGGGGGCTCAGAAGGAGCACAACACTTGTACTTAAACTGAGGCGCCACCATCTCTCATGCAATACAGGACGCTATTGTATCCTTACTTATCGCAATTCGTACATATGTCACATTATATGAATCATAAATAATTTATCATGTGTATCCTCCTTGGTTCATTAATATGAGTTGAAAATGGTATACTACTTATATACTTAATAAATTATTTTTTGATTTTGATTTTGAATTATTATTATTATCACAGTTGAATTTATTTATTATTTATTATCTTTCTATTATTTTATTATTTATTTTTTTATTTTGAATTTTTATCTATTATTATATAGGCTGCATCCATTATTGAAATAATCTAAAATGTAAAAATATAATTATGTAATATATTAATTATTTATTATTATTATATTATTATTATTATTATTATTATTATTATTATTATTATTATTATTATTATGATTCATTTATTATTTATTATTATATTATTATATTATTATATATTAATGTATTATATTATTTTAAGAAAAATAGAATAATTAGATTTATTATTTAATTAGGCTGCTTCATCCACAGTCTTAGTATTATTTCGTTTAGTAATTCGTACATTTTAAGATAATAAAAAATTGTGCATCAATATGGTCTCCATGCACAAATGCACCCCATTCTGATTAGTTATTTGATTAAGTATTTATAGAATTGGAAAAGATCATTTGAAAATACATTTGAAGTCATTAAATATTTGGGCTGATATCGTTAATTGTATTAATGAGAATTGCATAGTGTGGTAGTGTAATATTAGTAGCAGTGTTGCAATAGATTACTCTGGTAATTTACATTAAGTGATAAGCAGATAAATCATAGTAACCACGGCTTTTGTAATTGATAGCGAATACAAAATTGATAGAAGAAGAAGATAGAAAGAGAAGATAGAAGATAGAAGAAGAAAGAAGAAGAAGAAGAAGATAAGATAGAAGATAAGAAGATAGAAGAAAGAATAGAGAAGAAGATAGAAGAAGAAGAAGAAGACCATACAGTACAACAACAACAATCAAACAACAACTATACAAATATCATGCTACCCATCATATAAAACAAATGATTAATTTTTTCTTTTGCAGTTGACAACTATCAACAAGGACTAATAAATATTAATTAATAATAATAATAATAATAATAATAATAATAATATAATAAAAAAATAAAAATAAAAATAATAATATATAATTTTCATCAAGGTTTGATAACAACTTTAATAATAATTAATTAAAAGAATTAAAAATATATAAAAATATAAAATTATTAAAGATAAAGAATTATAATGAAAGATTAGAAAGCAGAGATCATAGGAATAAAAAATAATAATAATAATAATAATAATAATAAAATATAATAATAATAATAATAATATAATAATAATAAAATTAGCTGCCTCAAATTATTTTAAAAAAATGTAGGTAAAAAGGAACGTGGCATTAAAAAGGGAACGAACATTTTATAAGTTATTTTAGTTGCCATAATAATAGACCCTGGAGTCCTATACATCAAAGAGGCGTAATAACGGAACTTAGAGTAAGCAATTTCCGGTCTTATTTCATTCTTTTTTAAAGTCTAATATCCATTCTCGCCTCTTCCTGAATAGGAAGTCTAAGGAAAAGGAGAGAGCGGAAGCTGTATCACTCTCCTATTTTAGTCCTCCAATCTCCTTAGGAATAATTATGCTTTTTTAGGAGGACTAAGAGAAAGATAGATAGATAGATAGATAGATAGATAGATAGATAGATAGATAGATAGATAGATAGATAGATAGATAGATAGATAGATAGATAGATAGATAGATAGATAGATAGATAGATAGATAGATAGATAGATAGATAGATAAAGATAAATAGATAGATAGATAGATAGATAGATAAATAGATAGATAGATATAGATAGATAGATAGATAGATAGATAGATAGATAGATAGATAGATAGATAGATAGATAGATAGATAGATAGATAGATAAATAGATAGATAGATAGATAGATAAATAGATAGATAAATAGATGGATAGATAGTTAGATAGATAGATAGATAGATAGAGAGAGAGAGAGAGAGAGAGAGAGAGAGAGAGAGAGAGAGAGAGAGAGAGAGAAACGGTGTCTAGAAAAAGAAAAGAAGAAAGGCAGACTAATAAATGGGTAATAAGTGTTAACTTAACGATATTAGACCGTAAATTATTATCAAAAGTCCGGAACACAAGAAATGATTGGTTACATGCAGAGAGCTTTTACAAGCCTCTGTCACCAAATGACACTAATAAAAAATATAAAACGACAGAAAACACACATACTTATATATATATATATATATATATATATATATATATA
>JABUQX010029774.1:37500-42500 GCA_015478945.1 Trachelipus rathkii
GGAGCCTTTTCAGAATACTAAAACACTTTCAGAATATGAAAAAATAAGGATTTAAGTTCGAAGAATAAATAATTAGAGAAACAGAATATAAATAGAGAGAGAAAAATAACAATATTAAACACACAAACATTGAAAGAGATAGACAAACATTGAAATAAACATTTAAAACGGCTCAATATCAGATAAGTTAAAAGAATGAGAGTTTAATCTTTGCTACGTCTATTAAAATTCCATAATATCTCTGAATTTAATTGACGGAAAACCTAGCCACTCCAACTTCACTTGTCAGAGAACCTTAACTGTCACTCCAATCTCATGTAACAGTGTTCCAAAGTACTTTGTCACTCCGATCTCATGTAAAAAGCTCTGTCTCCCTCTAAGGCGAAAATCGTGTTGAAAAAGACTACTCACTCCATCATATAAAAAAAGCATATCAATTGTGCTTATCTCACTTTCCTAACCTTGTCTCATGTTTTCATTTACCTTTATATATGTAGTACATATGCCCAGAATATATATATATATATATATATATATATATATATATATATATATATATATATATATATATATATATATATATATATATATATAGTATATATATATATATATATATATATATATAAGATACATGAGGATTATAGAAAGTATAATTAAGTATGAATGAGAACGCGTAGGAATAACAGAAAGTTCAAAGAAAAAATCCCACTCTAAAAATAGTTGTTACTATTTAATAAAAAGAATTAATTAACATTTTCCACAAACATAATTTATTTTTATATATATATATATATATATATATATATATATATATATATATATATATATATATATATATATATATATATATATATATATATATATATATTCTTCCTACTCAGCCTGTGTTATTATTATTATTATTATTATTATTATTATTATTATTATTATTATTATTATTATTATTATTATTATTATTTTTATTTTTATTTTTATTATCATTATTATTATTATTATTATTATTATTATTATTATTATTATTATTATTATTATTATTATTATTATAATTATTATTATTATTATTATTATTATTATTATTATTATTATTAGTAGTAGTAGTAGTAGTAGTAGTAGTAGTAGTTTTTATTAGTAGTAGTAGTAGCAGTATAATAGTAGAGATAACTGTAGTAATAATAGTGTCATTAGCAATAATAGCAGCAGTAGCATTTGGAAAAACTAAATAGTAATATTAGTATATGTAATTGCATTAGTAGTGGTAATTTAGCATTAACGTTAGTAGTAGTAGTAGTAGTAGTAGTAGTAGTAGTAGTAGTAGTAGTAGTAGTAGTAGTAGCAATAAAAGTACTAGTATTAGAAATTGTAGGAGCAGCAGAAACAGTAATAGGAATAAAAGAAAACTAATAGTAGTAGTTGCAGTAATACTAGTGTTAATAGTAATAGCATCATATGCAGTACTACTGGTAGTAATAGTATGGTAATAGTAATAGAAGTAGCTGAAGGAAAGGAAGCGCTAAACGATTTTTCGAAGGGAAATGGAAGCATTTACTTAAGATTTATTTTATCCGATTCTCTTCACAAATTCCTCTCCATTTCAGTAATTCTCTCAAACTTGTAAATAATAATAATAATAATAATAATAATAATAATAATAATAATAATAATAAATAATAATAATATTAATAATAATAATAATAATAATAATAATAATAATAATAATAATAATAATAAATAATAATAATAATAATAATAATAATAATAATAATAATAATAATAATAATAATAATAATAATAATAATAATAATAATAATAATAATAATAATAATAATAATAATACAATAAAATAATAATTATACCAATAATAATAATAATGATAACAACAATACCAATAATGTCAATAACAATAATAACAATGTTATCAATATTATATATATATACATATATGATATATATATATATATTATTAAGCTATTATTATTATTATTATTATTGTTATTAAGAAGAAAGAGTTATTATACATATTGTTTATTACTATATTATATTGAAAGAAGAAGAGTTGTTATTAGTTATAAAACATTTACATACATACATTTCTTATAATTATTATTGTTATTAAATTACATAAATATATATATTAATAGTATTGTGATTCTTATATCACTCTTTTTATACATTAATTTAAGAAAGCCATATCTTTGTTTTATATATATTATTTCATACAATATATATATTATAAATATATATATTATTATTATTATTAAGTTATTATTATATATGATATATTATATATATATATATATATATATATTATTATATATATATTTTTTTATTATTAAAAAAATATATTTATACTATTACATATTTTATTTCGATTTTATTAATATATTTAATATATATGATATATATACATATTACATATATACATATATTATGTTGTTATTATTATTATTACATATTATAAACTATTAGGTAAAATATATATATTTTTAATAAAAATAACATTCTCAACTTTTACACGGGAAAGGAAATTTTTTACCACTTTTTCCTCCCAAAAATGCAATTTTTAAAAGTTTATCCATGTCAAAATTATTTTTATTAATTTCTCCTCGGTTGGATAATTATATATAGGAGAAAGAAGAAAGATAGAGATATATATATATATATATATATATATATATATATATATATATATATATATATATATATATATATTATATTATATATATATATATGTATATATATATATACATTACATATATGAGTTGAAAGATATATATATATATATATTATACATGTTATATATGTTGTTGGTTATTAATATTATTATTATTATTACTACATTATTATTATATGAGTATATATATTATTATTATTATACATATTATTATTATTATTAAGTTGTTATTATATAGCATATATATATATATATATTATTATATATTTATACTATTATTATTATTGCATATACAAGTAACTGTCCATATATATATATATTATGTATATATTATTAAGTATATATATATTATTATTATTATTATTATATATATAAGTTAATAATATTATAATAGTTATTATATATACATATTATTATATAACATACATATTATTATTATTATTATATTATATATTATTATTGTTATTATTATATTATTGTTATGCTGTTAGAGCATGTATTAGCTATGCTACATTGTATTAGTTATATATATATATATATATATATATATATGTATATATATATATGTATATGAATATATATATATATATATATATATATATATATATATATATATATATATATATATATATATATATATATATATATATATATATATATATATATATATATATAATGGAGAAAGTCTGATAGAGTTATGTGTCGAAAGAAGAATGATAGTGGGGAATACTTGGTTCAAAAAAAATGATAATCATAAGTATACATGGAAGAGTGAGATAACGGGGGGGAAGGCGATACTAGATTATGTGTGTGTAAATGGGAAAGATAGAGGGAGATTATTAGATGTAAATGTGTTTAGAGGGGCGGGGAGGGGGATATCGGATCACTATTTGGTGATTGCTAGGATAAGGGTGGGAGGAGAGGTGACGGTGAGGGAAAGGGGAGAAAAGAGGAGAGTGGAAGTGATAAAGGTGGAAAAATTGGAGGAGATAGTATGTAAGAGGGAGTTTAGGAGAGGTATGGAGGACAGGTGGAGAAACGTGAGAGGGACGGGAATTGGGGAGGTGGAGGGGGAGTGGAGATTTAGAGAGGCAGTATGTGAAGAGGCTAGAAGGGTATGTGGAGTAAAAAGGGTGGGTGCAAGCAGAAGGAAAGGGAGTGAATGGTGGAGGGAGGAGGTGAAGGAGGTGGTGAAAAGGAAAAAGGAGGCTTATGTGAAATGGTTGGGAAGTAGGGGAGAAGATAGCTGGGAGGAATATAGAAGGGTTAGAGTGGAAGCAAAGAGGGCGGTGGAGAGGGCGAAGAGAAGAGCAAAAGAGGAATGGTGTAGAAAAGTGACGGAAAATTTTGAATCGGGGAGTAAGATGTTCGGGAAAGAGGTTAATAAAAAAAGGAAGAGGAAGGAGGGGTTGGGGGAGAGGATTAAGGGAGGAGATGGGGATTGGATAGGAGGAGAGGATAGGGTGAGGAAGAGGTGGGGGGAGTATTTTAGTGGACTATTGAATGAAGGGGGTGGGGTAGGGGAGGAAGATATGCAAGAGGTGAGGATGGGAAATGAAGTGGGGAGGGAGGGGGAGGATGAAAAAATGGAGGAAATTATTAGGGCAATGAATAATGTGTACATGGGAAGTCCGCAGGTCTGGATGGTGTGAGAATGGAAATGTTGCAGAAGGGAGGTATAGGGGTGGAGGAATGGTTGCATAGGTTATATAACATATGTTGGAGGAGTGGTGAGGTACCACAGGATTGGGAGGATGGATGTTTGGTTCCCCTGTATAAGGGGAAAGGGGATAGGATGGAATGTGGAAATTATAGAGGTATATGTCTTTTAAGTGTGGTAGGGAAAGTGTACGGAAGAATATTGATTGAGAGAGTAAGAGGTTTAACGGAGGGGAGAATGGGGGAAGAACAAGGAGGATTTAGGGAGGGAAGAGGGTGTGTGGACCAAGTGTTCACACTAAAGATGCTTGTAGAGAAAAGTATTGAGAGGAAAGGGAAAGTGTATGGATGTTTTTTAGATTTAGAGAAAGCATATGATAGAGTGAATAGTGAACTGTGGAGGGTGTTGGAGGAAAATGGGGTGGGGGTAATTTAGGGAAAGGTATTAGGGCCTTTTATAAGAATAGTAGAATGTGTGTGAGAGTGTTAGGAGGGGAGAGTGAGATGTTTGGGACGGTGTGTGGATTGAGGCAGGGGTGTGTAATGTCGCCATGGCTATTCAATTTGTTTATGGAGAGTGTGTGCAGAGGAATGGTGAGGGAGGGGAGGGGGGTTGATGAATGGGAATGATAGAAGGGAAGTGAACATGATACTGTTTGCGGATGATACT
>JABUQX010029775.1:0-63916 GCA_015478945.1 Trachelipus rathkii
TTATGAACTCCTCTTGTATTATATATACTATTTACGCTTACTAGTGATATAGTTCAGTTATTTCATATTAATAATAATAAATATATTATGAATTATAATATACTTAATCACGCCTATATATTAAATATATATATATAGTATTAGTATTATTATTATATCTCACTTACTTATATATATATATGAGTATTATATATATATATTAGCATTTATCTATCGTTAATTTTCCTTTTTCACTCTCGTCGCCCAGCTCTTATATCTCAGAAATATTTATACTAATGACTATAAGAAATTATTAACTATCGAAAACAGAAAAGTGTTTAATTAATATTATCTCCCAGGCGAATCTACAATATAGTAGTATATATTTATTATCCCCTCATCACAGTAATTGATTAAGCGAAGATTTGTTATAGGATAAATAAGTAGTAATATAATTAAATCTATAATACCTCAGTATTGGGTGTAAAAAAGTGCACCGTGGTACGGTGATGAGTATCTTTATTATTATTCATACTCACAGGCGGTTCAAACGATATATTATATATATATAGAGTATTTATCGCAAACTCCTAGACTATATATCTATTATATGTATGAAATATAGTATTTGTCACGTTCACCTAATCTAAAAATAGAGTAATAATAATAATATAATTAGGGGGTGAATTGTATTTCGTGATTATGAGTACATATAGTAATGGTTTCATTTATCTCGAGTTTCGTGATATGTAATTAAGGGTGAGTGATAATATATATAATGCGTAGCCTAGGGTGGGAGGAGGAGGAGGAGGCATAGCAACAGCTGAACATATATAGGAGCCCATTTATATATATATATAATATTAAATATGAATATTATAAAAAGAGTAGTCAGCATAAATATATATTAAATATATATATAATTATATAATATCACTAGTAGTATTATATGTGGATATGAGATCGTCGTCGTCGTTGTGAGAATATATTAGTGAGTCAGTGAGTTTTCTATTTTATATTTTATATAATATTATATTATATCTATATTATATATAATTTATCTATATTATTTTTATAGGTTTTTATTTATTATTTCTTTCCGGGTACGCTATCTATATGTTTTGAGATTTGTATATTATAAGTGGGTATTATATTATTTTTATATATATAACAGTATATTATCTCACTGATATATTTACGAGAGTCTCTCCATCTATATGATGTTAAATTTCCGTAGAGCTTTCTGGAGCGTCCTTATTTTGTGTGTGAACCTCCTGCAGGTGACGATTTTTCTTCATTTGGGTCTTCAAAATAAAATCGTCTGAGGAGTTCAGACAGAGATACTCTAGAGTGACCCGGAAAGCTTACGAATTTAACATACATATTATGAAGAAGCTCTTGTTGTAACTTTCTTTAATACTAAATACTATAAATAAAGGCCTTCTATTATAATACGTACCAAACTCGCGATATAAATTGCTTTGTATGTTTATAATATGCTGTATCGTCGTATACTAGTCCCTGTAGTGAGTATTAATATATTGCGTATATAAATAGTATATATAAATATATAATTAATTATTTATTATAATTCATATTTATATATATATATGAAGTATATATATTTAATATATATAGAAGAGTATGCCAAGTGTATATAATATGCATTTTTGAATATAGTTCTTGCTATTTGTATATAGTTTAATATATAGTATTAGTTTAATACATATATAATTATATAGTATATATATATATGATACCTATACGTTGTCTCATATACTCAATATGAAATAATTAGGTTAAATAATATATATAATATACATATATAATAATGTTATTATAGTAATATTCTGTTATACTCACCTACTACCTTTCACATGATATAAAGTTTGTGAGAATATGATCTTTTGCAGCTCTCTACAGCGTGAACAGCGGATATATAAAATCAGATATATCAGATTTTTATATATTAAATACTAAATTTGGAGCACGTTCTCTCCCATGATAAAGATGCCATATAATATTTATTTTATACACTGTTGATTGTAATTTAATTATTATTATTTATTTATTATTAATATTTATTATTTAGTTATTTATTATATATTATTCTCATATTATTAATTAATAATTCATTAATTTTAATTAATTAATTATATATTCTTATTAGCAAATAAGGAAGAAACATGATAATTAAGTAGAATGAAAGGCAAAGTCCTCGTCGCACAAATAGATAAGAAATTAATTAAAATAAAATCCAAAAAATAGAGTGAAGGATATAAGAGAGAACGTGACCCAACATAATGGTGTGCTATTAATAATCTAAGTTAGAATCACTAGTAATGGCTAAACAACTATACGCGAGACTCATTATACATATATATCTAAATTAGGAATATATATATAATTATAGGCATATATTAGTATATATATAGTATATACAAAAAATTGCGTTTTTATTATTTTATATATTATTAGGAGAAAGGATACTGGAAGTGTCCAGGTACAGTCAGATAGGAAAGTAAGAGGAGGAGGAGGTAGGTAGGGAGTGAGTATAGGGATAATAGGTAGAGCATGATTAGTATTACCTATTGACTTTTTCTTCGAATTGACCTCCATTTATTTATTTATTTATTTATTCATTATTTATTTATTTATTATTATTATTATTATTATTATTATTATTATTATTATTATTATTATTATTAATGTATTATTTATGTTATTATTATTATTATTATTAATTATTATTATTATATTCTTATTATTAATTATTATTATAGTCATTAATAGTAATTACATCACTTAAATGAATTGATTTTCTAATAATTACCTCGATAATTCTCAATTCTATTTAGTAACAAAACTTTGTGCACACCGAAATGAAATAAATAATATGTTTTACTTTGTTGTCTCGGGAATCTTCCTTCTACAAAAAGTATGATTTGAGGGCAAAAAATAACCTTCTTACATATGCGGCGTTATGGCGTCCCATGACACTGTGTGTAATTTCATTTTCCTTGTTATGTTAGCTTGATACGTACCAATCAGTGTTTGTTTATTGGTATATTTATGTGTTTGTGTGTTTGGTTTGTGTGTTTGTGTGTGTTTGTGTTTTTGTGTGTTTGTTAGTTTGTGTTTCTGGTGATGTTTGCTGTGTGTTATGGTATTGCGTGGGTTGTTTGTGTGTTTGTTGTGTTTGATGTGAGTTATAGGGAATGTGTTTTTGTGTTTGTGCCTGAGATAGAGGTATGTTTGTGGTACGAGTTTGTGTGTTTTGATAATGTTTGCTGTGTTTTGTGTTTGTGTAGTTTCGTGTGATGTCTTTTTGCTCGCTTTTTGTGATGTTTGTGTGTTTGTGTGTTTTGCTGTGTTTGGTTAGTAGAGAACTTTTATAAAACATGGTGATCAATCTTCAAGTGAGGAGAGTGGGATTAGTTCGAATTGCAAAGTTATTAAATATGAAAACATTGCTTTTTCACTTATGAAATTAATATCGTCCTCAGGTTAAAATAAAGTATATATAATACATTATTTCACGTATACTAGTATATTCTGATTAAATGATTTTTCACATTATCTTTCGAGTTATAATTTTTGTTCTAAGCAATAAAAACTTATTAAATATCATTTATTTAGGAACTACGAGTATTTAACATGAAAATACATGAAATAAAATTTAACATTTTAATATAATATATATAATTTACATTATTTTTTTACTTCTAACTTCTCTGCTATGTGGGTATATATATATATTTTTTTTCTCACTATATAAGGGTGGAAGTATATATATATATATATATTACAGACAAATTTTGAAGAGCAGGATAGTAATATATAAATTTCTATAACTACAAAATAGAACATAATAAAATAAATTCAGTTAGAAATATGAACCTATAAGAGTTCAAGACTCTATATATATATACCTATTATATAATTGTATGATTATATAATTATATATTAACTATATATATTATAGTAGGTTATAGATAATATATATATAACACTATATATAGCCTCGTATATATGTGGGGAAAGAGAAAAGAATTTCCACACCAATAAAGATCTGCGGTGTCTCGGGAAGTACAAGTATGTTAGCCTAGTTGGGCGTCCGTTACCGTCCTATGGAATAGGCTCATACATGCCTCGTGACTGGTTTGTGATTTATGGAACTGTATAAAGAAATATGGAAGTGTTAAAATGTAATAAAGTGGTGAGGAGAGGAGAGTAGGAAAATTAAGTGATGAGGTTATAATTAGAAAGGGTAAATTTTACTGTTTCCTGTGCCTGAGCAAAACCGCATAGTGTTTGTGACGAGTGATACTGAGTTGGTTTACGTGATGTGGATATGTGTGGGTATGCGTTCAAGTAGTAGAGGATATTTGATAAGATTGGGGGGAAAAGGAGTTTGCGCATTCTGATGAGTGATTTGGGCACAAAGCACTATATGATTACATTTTGTTTGTGTGAGGTACTAGAATTATTAATGTTAATTTAAGTTTGAGGAGGCTTAGGTTGAGTGGTGGTTGTAGCATTTGGTAATATTGAGCAGGAGGAGATATTTAGAAAAGTGAACTACTTCTGGATAGATGTGAAATGATAATTTATTTGGACGCGGGGGTGACCACTGGGGAATTCAGAATAATGTAGAGTGTGTTCGTTGCGGAAATCGATGTGAATGGGTGGATAGGTGATGGACAGATGGATGAGAATGGTAGGTTACAGCTGGGAGAGGTGATTGATTTCTATGAAGAGAGATCAGATGCTGTGTAGAACAAGCCCTTTTAACTTATTTTTCTCTGCGTGTGAGAGCACATACACTATATCCAATGGTATAGTCAAGAGTTTGTGTAGAATAGAAATATTTCAGATGTCGTGAGGTTGAAGAGAATGGATTGATTTGTGTTGGATATAGGTATTAAAGTGCGTGATATTTAGAGTATGTGTTGAATGTTAAATTTCAGTGCACGCGGGGTCTTGGGGAATTGGCATGGAAATATCTATATCATTATGTACTGTTTTATGTGAATATATAGTTAATGGAGGTATGGTTGAGAGGAATAAAGTTTGGAGAATCAGGAAGTGGGAAGTTAAATTGAGAGGGTTATAAGGAAAAGTATGTGAGAGCACTTGCAAATAAGAGTTGAATGTGAATAAGATGGAACTGAGCAATCTAGATGCAGAATGAAGGAAACAGTTTATTAATAGTACAAGACGAAAGTGTGGTGAATTGGTAAGAAGTTTGGAAGTAAAGAATGTCAGTATGGAAAAGTGGAATGAGAGGTGGATGCAAGCGGTTAAACTTGAAAAGGTGCATGGTTGAATGTACTAAAAGCCATAGATGAGGTTTCGAAAATAAGGTGTATCGAAATATATGGGGAGGAAAAGGGGAAGGGTAAAAGTTGCGTACGTAGGGGGAGAAAAGGAGACAAGTCAACATTTTAGTAGTAGGATGAATGGAGACCTACAGTGAAATAAGAAGAACTTCTGGAGAGCAGCACGAAAGGTTAAGAAAAAAGAGTGTGACGCGTAGGGACATATCTTCATAGAAACACAGAGAATAGGGTATGGTGCTTTTCGTTTACAGGATGACGCATGGAACGGTGAGGAGCAGTAAGTGATAGGAGGGAACATTTCGAAAATCTGCTTAACATTCGACAGTGATGAAGAAGTGATAGTGAATGTTTGTGGGTTTGATGGTTTACGATGGAGCAGTTATTTTGGGGATGAGGTAATAGGTAGAGTGCGAAAAGTGAAGAACTTTAAATCTGCAAGAATATATGGAATTACTGATGAAATGATCAAGAATGGAGGTGAGATTGTGAAACTGACTGGGTATGAAAATTATGTAACAAAGAGTTTGTGGAGGGTGCAGTTCCGGAGAACAGCAGGAGGAGAGCAGTAATAGTACCCTAGCATAAAGGCAAGGGTAATAATGGAAACAGTAAAAACTATACCACAACGGGAATCTGCATTTATAATGCATGTTGTAAAGAGAGATTATATTGTGCTGGTATTTTTTGGTTGAAGGCCTGTGCGTCTAGTTAACCTGGGCTGGAATAATTAATTGATGAAGAACATGACGCGTTTAAAATTGGTAGAGGATGTATAGGTTAAAATTTTACATTGATGCAAATGAGTGAGAAAATGACAGATAGGAAGAGGAAACTTGACAGGAATATGACAGAAATATGACAGGAATCAACATGGGATTTGTGACACTTGTCAATGATATATGGTGTTGTTGGTAGGCCTTTTGAACTGTAATTAAAAAGTATGCATTTTGATAATGAAGAGTGTGTAAGAATAATTGAAGTGGAGAGTGAATAGTTTAATATTAATAACGTAGTGGGGTACTATTGTGTTAAGCCACCATGGCTATTTAATTTACATATGGATGGGGCAAGGAAAAGAAAATAAGGTATAAAGAGTGGTAATGAGAGTGGGTGGGAGGGGGTTATAGACTGATGGAAATAGAGAATGGTGTGATAGTGTGCCTTACTTATTTTATGCAGATAAATTAGTGTTATGTGGTGAATCAGAAGATAGTTTGAGAGTGTGTAAAGGGGAGGGGTTTGAACATATATATATATATATATATATATATATATATATATAATATATAATATAATTTATTTTATATATATAATATATATATATATATTATATATATATCATATATATTATACCTTATAATCTCTATTCACATATATATTGATGTATAATATATTATATAATTATAGTCTATAGTCTATACAAGTTATATATAATATATATATATATATGGAATGCTTACATTATGTGGTAAAAGAAAAGAACACCAAACTATCAGTTTCAAGTAATTAATTAGCTGAGCGTATCTAATTTTATAAATATTTCTTACACAAACTTTTATACAATCAAGATCAGACTGACTCAGTTCATAATTTCTATATAGAGGTTGAACAGATCTAGTGTTATCACACAATACGGTATTAGACAACTCTCTCAGTACAGTGCTTTCTAATTCGTCATATTTCGATATTCGTCATATTTCGATATTCGTCATTCCATCAGTGGTCTCATTTCATGTCCTATACTTTATTGTTATCATTTCTGTCTCTTCTATAAACTCTTTCTTCTCCATTACGTTTCTTCCACACTTCTCCCCAATCGCAATTTACTTCAGACCCTTTTTCCTACTTTATTTCCTGATCTTATTTTCACAAATTTTTAATATGTATCTGAGCAACGGTTGTTCAACCATGATTTTCTTGCAGTTATTACATTCTATTTTCGCTTTCCAATTTTCATAATCTTTTTTTTTTTTCTTTGGATTTTTTCTTTTATTCGCTATGCTGAAAACACGCAAACATTCACCTATACATACACACCCACACATCTGCACACACATACTCACACACATATGTACTTCGTATATATTATATTATATATATATTATATATATATATATATATATATATAATATATATAATATATATAATATATATATAATTATATATAATATATATATATATACTAATATACTCAATAATTATATATTATATATATTATATTATATAGATTATTATAAATATTATATATATATATATATATATATAGCTACTATATATATAATATATATACTATATAATAATATATATATATATATATATATATATATATATATATATATAGTATAACTATATATATAAGTAATATATCATATATTATTGGGGGGTGTTGGTGTGGGTGCGAAGAGTTGTGGGTTTTTGTGTGAGTGTGGGTGTGGTGGGGGGGGAGGTCAACAGGGTCCATGAATAGAAATTTTGCAGCATAATAAAAAATAATAATACAATAATAAAATTATATAAAATCATTAATAATAATACATAGATAATAATAATAATAATAATAATATAATAATTAATAATAATAAATAAATAAATAATATAATAATAATAATAATACTAATACTGAAATACTTACTAATAATAAATATAATAATAATAATATATTTATATAATTATAATAATATAATAATAATAATAATATAATAATAAATAATAATCATAATAATAATAATAAATAGTAATAATAATAATAATAAATAATAATAATAATAATAATTTAATAATAATAATAATTAAAATAGATTAATAATAATAATAATAAAACAAATAAACAAAGAACGGAAAACTCAAAAATTAAATAATGGGAGAATAAATTTAGCAGGCTTTTATTACCAAATAAAAGAAAGGAGAATTCCAGACTTATGGTTTTTCTTTAAGATTTTTTGTTGGCCCACAAATCATCATGCAATGGATTTAGCATGTTGCCAGTTTAAGTTTTATTATGGCGATACTTCCAATTAATATCAATTTGCCATAGTTTTTTGCTCCTTTCTTAACTCTGGTTTCAGTACAATTGCACTTCACTGCCTATTAAGACGAGCAGAGAGAGAAGATGAGAGTAGAGAATGAGAAAAGAGTTAAGGAAGTAGGCCAGCAATTCAGCGGATTGTTGGACCTCTTAGCATAACTGATCGTTTGGCGTCATCTTACGGGGAGTAGTCTTCGTTGTCTTTTCTTATTGTGCTCTGTTTCGTGTCCTGGGTTTGTCGTGTTTGGTATTGTTGTCGTAATTACGCGGTCATTCTGTAGTCACTTGTGGTTACGTTTTTTGCGAGTATAGATTGGATGTGCGGATGCTTTTGTATATGGCAAGGGTGCGTTTTTCTTTGCGGGTGCATTATTATTTTTTCCCTTCCTTTTGCCACTCCCTTTTCTCTTTTTTACTGAACCACGAAGGATTTTGTTTTTTTTGTTTTTTTTTTTTTTTTTTTTTTTGTTATTAGTACTATAAAGCAAATTAATATGATAAGAATTCACAACAAGTTAAGAGTTCAAGAGATATTCAGATATTATAGATTTACGCTTAAATACACTAAGTTGCTTGTGGTGGGGTCGATAACCATAACCATAGTGTCATATTACGAGAATAAGATAGGTTGGAAGTTTGGACGCACGGTTAATAGAGGTCAAGATAGAATGCCTTGAAGTGGTGCCGTAGTCATTTAGAAAAGGCTTGTGCAAAAGAATTGCAGAGCTGGTTTCTTCTTGATTATTCTAGTCATAATATCGGGTGTTTTTTTTTGCCCCGATAGCGCTTTTAGTTAAATTAACAACAATATCTGCGGTCTTTTATTTGGCACTTGTTACTTCTTTAAACCCCCCTCGAATAGGAAGATTTTCCATTCCATGATTTTGAAATTCAGCCCTCAAGGTAGTAAATAGTTATTACTATCGTGTCAGTTCATCGCGTAATCAACGACGAATATTTGTGTAGCAACGTAAAAATACATTGTCTTGTCAACCCTCATATCCGATTATCGAAGAATACGACGTATAGGCGAAGATTCTATCCTCTATACGACGTGTGATTTCAATATTTTTTTTTAAAATAATAAAATTAAACAGATACATTTTATAGCTTTCCTCGTTCCATAGTTCTCTTTTCTCTCCACTGGCGAAAGAGTTAGGACAGTAAGCACTGTCTGTGCTGCATTGGATAGATATTGAAATCCCGTCAATTAGGCAGACTTGCGGCAGGATCTCTTTGGTAGGAATTTGACACGTTTGTTTCTTTTATGCCCTTCCGTAAGGGGCCGAGTGGGAGGAAGATTCTTACTATCCCTCCAAACTCTAACTGAATTCAATGTCATCTGGATTCGCCCTTTTTCGAGAAAGCATATGATCGGCGTGATCTCGAGCTCTTTCGGATAGAGAATGTATATCGGAGATATCAATACTGGTTTTGGAGAGGGCACTGGTCCGAATCTATTTCATTTGGGTTAAAAGTTATGAAAGAGTTTTTTAGTCAAGAGAGCTCACCGGATTTTCTAATTCAATTAAAAGCGCTTTAATTTTATTTTTTGTGCCTCTTAGGAAAAAAAAATATTCTTGGTTTAGGTTTGCTTTGAAAAAAATCTCAAACCCCGAAAAAAAATTTATTACGATACGCGCTCGCCAGTTTTTTATATATCGATTTAAAAAAAATGATTTAACTCTTTGAATTATTGCGGTTTTAGCGTTTTAAAATTACAAGTTTTAAATTTAAAATGTTTTTATCAATCTTTTTTCACACGAGGGGCATAACTTCGGGAATGTTTTTTCGTTTTTTTCTGCACACACCGCAGCGAGATCGTGTCCCTTTTTTCTTGCTTATCTGACTTACGGGTAACAACGATTTAATGAGTGATAGCCTATTAGGAAAATAAAACGTACACGCGCAAACAAAAGAGTTGAATCAGCATTAATGATATAATCTTTATTGGTGGGTTTAATGGAATAAAAATAAGCAATTTTCCAAAATTACTACTTATTATTTGAAAGATATCGAATAATATTTCGCGTCAGAATTCAGAGGGCCGGACGAACAATGGAGGAATAGCTTATTAGATTGTTCCTGAATATGTCGTTGCGAATGCTGCCTATCCTGTTGTGAAAATCCGTCGTCAAGAACAAATAACTGAGATTCGATCTCGATAAATTTTTAAAGTTTGAATAGAGAAACATCAATTTTAAAACGGAGAAATTATTTTTTTTACCGCCGATATTAAAAAAGGATGATGATGTCGTCGTCGAGTAAGGGCGAAAACGTTTCAAGGCCTGGAAAGAAGAGGGGGATTCGTAAAAAGAAAAAACATCGGTAGAATTCAAACTTTTTAAGTACTTTATCAATGTCTTATCGGTTTCGTAATCCTCGTGACATTCTTCGCTCTCTATAAATTTCAATTCCGAGCACATCATTTCATTGTCGTTCGTTTTAATGATGTAGCGGCGCGAATGTCGTTCATTTACATCTCCTAATATTCCTCTTGGTCCTAGTCTTTTATCTTCCGTTCTTTCGTCGATTAAATTACACAAGAGCAAAACTGAATAAGCGGCCACAGATTTTGTCTCCGGTTCTTTAATCGTGGGTCTGATTACGAAGCAAGACGACTTTAAAGGAAAGCAAAACGCGTCGTTTTTTTTCATATTCGCGTCGAATGATTCAGCGTTTTTACACGCCTCGACGCAATTGGTCTCGCTATCGGTGGTGAATTTTTCGCTAGAAATCAGGCGTTCGCACTCTCCGTTATTAAATTTAGTTAAAATTTTTTGAATTCCTCTCGACCAAAACGTCGTCGTCTTCTTTTTAGATTCAAAAGGTTTTATATAATATTTATCGTAACCTTCCCCCGCGGACAGGGATTCGTAGTTTATCGAAAACAGTTTAAAGGAAAGCTCGTCGGGGGTGAAATTACGGTTCAAAGGTATCAATTTACTTTCAACGTCAGAATTCATAAAATACAAAGGATCAGGGGGAACCTGATCGAACGCGCAGGCGATATTTAGTTCGAAAAACCGCAACGAGTTTCCACCCTTGCCGCCACCTTCGAACACATCGATGCATTTCTCGCAGTAATTCGACGCCATCTCAGACCATTAGGATTACTACTAGTATGAATCTCGACGGTCCTAAAATAAAATAAAAATTGTTTCTACGAAATCGATAATTATTTATTTATTTATTCATTCATTTATTTATTTTTTTATTTTAAAGGATTTCTTTCGAATCCTTTGACACCATTAATAAATAATTTATTTTAATATTTCCGGGTGTCATATTATTATATCATTATTATTATTATTATCATTTAGGCGTTGTCACCCTTCCGAACCAACGAAGATGACGGCGGATATAATACTGTTTTTACAAAATGAACACAGACGACTTTATAACGAGGATTTAGACAAAGAGGACGGCGAAGATCTATACATGTTGAATGAAGAAAATTTTTCTTTATCGTCGGCAACTCTAAGCATATTACACAATGAAACCGCGCTACTGCAACGTCGTCACCGACATTTTCGAGACCGACGATTACGATAGCGACTATCGGGGGAGAAGGAAAGCGTCGTCGTCGTCGTCGTCGTCATCGTCGTCGTCGTCGTCGTCCAAGTCGTCGTCGGAGGAAACCGTAAACAAATTGGGAGTTTTCAGGCTCATCCTCTGCTCGGTTCGGGAAATTTTAACGTCCGAAGCAAAACTTCTTCATTTACTGGGACAAAGACAGTTTCTCGATCGAGATATTCGAAACCTGATGGACGATAAATTTAGATCGTATAAAGTTTTCATATCGGAAAAAAACGCAAAAGAAACATTTCTAAAACTACCCCCGGAATTTAAAAAGATTATCGGTAACGACGCTTACCTGAGACTACCGAGAGTTAAAATAATCATCTCGACCGACGAAGATGAAGGAAATCGACCGTTAACGGAAGAAAGCGATTTCGAAAAAGCTTTATCTTTGCTTCGATATTGCGTGTGGAAAAACGGATCGGAAGGCGAAAAGCCGCCCTGCGGACTATTTTCTCAAAATAAAAATTCTTCTGAGAAACCTCTTTTCTCCGCATCGGACTGTATCTCGTCTCTCTTACTCAAAACCGATAGAGCGGTTTTAATTAACGACGAAGATTACGGCATCAAAAACAAATCTCGATGGATAGATGAATATACGTTATTATTGATTAAAATCAACTTGTTGAAACGCTACTTTCCTCCGTATTACGCCATCAAATCGAATTTTACGGCGATCGTGACGATTCACCCGAATCGAAAAAAATTTCCTCTCTTAATACTTTTGAACGCCTTTGAATATCGCCTCAGAGCAATTATCAATTATCAACCATTAGTCGAAAATGTGGACTATATTTTCGCTTCGGTGTTCACCAAAAATATCGAAGAGGCGAACAACGATTTCTATAAAACGAAAACGCTTATTCGACAAAGAATATTTACGACAGTTAAACTCTTCTCGTCCGCTATCGCGGAATTCGTTAAAACGGACTATAATCACGAACGTTTAGCTCGTGACCTCGAACGAGACGCGGATTCCTTTATCCTTTCCGCGATGAACGGCGATAAGAAAACTAACAATAATAATGATTTATTTAATTTTATTAATCACAAATCAGTGTGCAAAAACGAGCATCCGTGCGCGATCGTCGGGGTTCTTTACGAAGCCATATTTTCTCAAAAGACGTGTTCCAATTTGCTAAATTTAATCAGGGGGACGGAATTTAAATTTTTAATGAATCGCGGCTGGATAACAAATAAAAGGGCGATATCGGAGGACTCGCGAAGACTACTATATTGGTGGGAGAGCGGCGGCGAAGACGAACGAACGGTCAAAGACGTCGTAACCCAGTATTGGACTGAAGGGCGAAGAATCACCTTTAGAAACGCGCAGCTAATCGACACGCATTGTGTGCTATGGGCTTCACTTTTTTTAATCGCCTCGCGAGATTTTTCCACGACCGATCCTCTTCGGGACTTCGGCTGCGACGCCGGTGACGATGTCAAAAATGATCGTGGCTCGGGGGAAAAAAAATCACTGAGTTCAAAAACGTTATTGAGCGATTTCATGACTCATCATGTTTACGTCATGACTGGATGCTCGTTTTGCGAATACAATTATCCGGATAAATTTAAATACGCCGTGGAAATGAACGATTTCATTATTCGGCATACTCTCCTTAAGGAAAAGGGGGAAGAGGACAAAAGCGTATTGCATATTCTAGCAAATAGTTTAAGACGCGAGGAAAATTCTAAAGATATCCCTCTTCGCGCCAAGGACTATATCGTTTTTTTCGTGAAATATATTCTTAGCTTTAACGGAGATGAATACATTTTACGATTAAAAGAGTTGCAATCGCTAACGTACTTTTCGTCTTATTTGTTTCTTCTACTGCTGCTGATTGGGGATCCCGTCGTCCGCGAAACTATTTTCACAGAGGAGGAAAGGAGCAAAATTTTTAATACAGGGAGCAAGAGTTTCGCTCAATTTATCTCTTTTTCTCAAACAGTGTCTCTCTGGCTCTTGCGAAACGTGATCGGGTTACAATCGAAGAAACCGATATTTCCCTTAAAGGGGATTTTGAACGAAAATGAAATCGAGGTTTTCGAGCGTGTGTTTTTATAGAAATATTTTCAAACGATTATTTCGTTCTAGAAAAGTACGAACGATATCTCACCCAAAATGGGTTTGAGGACGTTGCGGAGTTTGTGAGGAGAAGAGAAAATGAAGACAGATTGGCGGGAATAGGCGGTAGTAACTTTGACGAAGACGAAGAAGTAGAGGGCCTCAACGCCGGTCTAAAAAAACGAGGGCGCGATTTACCCGGCGGCATTTTCCCCGAAAGCTCGAGTTTCTTTTCCCAGCACCGTACGGAAGAGGAACTCTTAAGGGCGAAAGTTATTCCGTTTTTTAAAGGAGAACGAAAAATTCGGGGCTCGTGAGGAAACGTAAGCGTGTCGTAAGGAAGTAATAGATCGAAACTGCGGTCGTTTATCTTGATCCGTCGATTAGGGTTTTTTTCCGGAAATTTTGAAACTTGTCCCATGAATCCCCTGTACACCCGCAAACTAATGAGGAGTACCTAAGGACCCTACAACTGATTCTAGTTTTACGATATCTCAAATTATTCCTGAGTGTTTGAAGTTTTCCATTTCCCCTTACTTGACGTACTTGGAAAGATATTACCCTTTAAAAATGGTAATTTGTAACTTTTTATAAATGTTAAAAATTTAGAGATTGTAAACCTATGGATAAAGGTTGGAAATGGCCAATTTAGTGCTAAAGAAATCACATTTTATCATACTAAGAATAACCAAAGAGATACAAATAGTACAACATAGTAAGGACTACAATAAACTACAATTTTAACTTGCTAGGTCATACAGGTTTGAAAATATAAGCCGGTCAATATGGCATCTTTCACCGAGAAATTCCATGTTAATAAAGGGAAGAAGAAGATCAAATTTGTGCCAAAACACATAATAAAATCGCACTAAAGGGAACGTTACCTCGTGAATTTAAAAAATACGTAGAAAAAAAAAATAATTTTCATAGGTAAATGCAATTTCAATATATCAATTAGTTATGACCTACTCTAAGGAGGCATGCTAGTTTACGGCTTAAATTTTTTTTTTTTTATTTCTGGTGGAAAAAATTTCTAAAGAGAACAATCAATTTAAATATTCGGCACGAACCCATATTAAAGGGAACGGTTTTTAGTTCCATCACCTTACGCAAAGGGGGAAACACTTAGAGTTTTTTTCCGGAAATTTTGAAACTTGTCCCAGGAATCCCTTGTACCCTAGCAAACTAATGAGGAATACCTAAGGACCCTACAACTGATTTTAGTTTTAGATATCTCAAATTATTCCTGAGTTATTGAGGTTTTCGGTTTCTCCCCCGAAAAAAAACAAAATTTCTCTTCTGGTGGGGTGCGCACAAGGCCACAGAGTAGTGCTGGGCCTCCCAACCGACGAACATATCTCGTCAACCTACGATCGTATATTTCTTTTCTGCAAAATATAATTTTTTATGGTTTCGGCGATAGAAATAATAACAGAACAAGGTTTATCTCTCGAAATTTTTATATAAATTTTAGAAAATAAACTGTTAAACATTTTTTTATTAAACCTTAAATGAATAACGAATTAATAAAAATAGTTTTTAAAAATATATGTACTTTTATCATTTCTCTTTTTTTAACCAATAAATAAAAATATTTTTAATCATTAATTAAAATTAAAAATTAATGAAAGCTGAATTGCGAGATAAAAAGAACACGCGTTGTCCGTATTAAGTCTTCTTTGTTCCCGCCCGATTAACGATAATTGTTCTAGACGATTGAACAACGATCGATTAATCGATCGATCTCGAGTCCATTCCCTGTGAAATAACGTTTTCAAAAAATAAATTGTTCGAAAAAAAATGAGGCCGCTTTGCGAAGTGAATTGCCAACTCGATTGCCGGGCGACCGTTCCGCCTAATTTGGTTCTAGAAAATTACGAAGCTTATCGGAAAATTGAGGATGAATCGCAACGCCGAGAATTTATCGCGTCGCGTATTTCGCCCAATTTGTCGAATCTCGCCGGTGGTAGGAAAAGAAAATCGTTAACCGCCACAGACGATTTTGACGACTCGTTTTACCTGGACGTCGACGTATCTCGTAATAAGAGGGCTCGCGTTTGTCAGAACTATTTTAAGAGAACGTATCACATCACAGATAGACCAATATTGGCCGCCATCGAAACTAAAAGAAGAAAGGAAATATATAGACTAAAAGTAATGTACGAGAAAATAATAAATTTAAAGCATGACGGTCTATACGATAGGTGCCCAGCGTGCGACGCGTTTTTCGTAACCGATGACGAAGAAGAAATGAAGCCTTATATGAAAATATATCGTTGGCACGTAAATGATACGCTCGCGTTATACAGAATGAGGAAAATGGAGGAGAAAAGGGCCGGGCAGAATTCGATCGTCGTTCGCTTGCGATTGCAGAAACCGATCGAGTGTCCAGCGACGGTGGGTGAATCATCCTCGACATCAACATCATCATCATCATCATCATCATCAACATCATCATCATCATCATCATCATCATCATCATCATCATCATCATCATCCACTGGTTCGCCTAACGGGACGCGTAAAATAGAACGGGTTTATAATTTCTCAATTTACGCGCCGAGGGATAAAGTCTCGTACTGCTACGTGTGGCGCGAAGGGGAGGGAACCAACGGTTCGTCCGAAATCGGTTCTTGCGTTCACAAATTTATTGAGAAACAGTCTCGAAATTCGAAAGACGGTATCGATTTCACTTTTTATTCCGAAATTTTATACGAACCCGAAGAATACGATATGGCCATTGCATTGTATAAGGACGTCATCCAAAAATATAATGTTAACAGCATTACGCATAAGTTATTAATCGGAAACCATATTATTCCTAATATCGGCCATTATTTAAAACCCGATTTAGACAGGTTGTTTGAATTGAGAATGAATCAGGAACCCATTCGTTCTCCCGAAGAATGTATGAACGTGATTAGGAATAAGGAATTAGGGATATCGACCGCGTTACGCGTGATGAAACGAGGTGACTTCTACGACTTGAAGCGATTGGCGAATAACTATGATAAGAGGGATAGTTTTAAAAAATTCTCAGAAACTAACGAATCCGATTTCAATCTAGTGGAGGTAATTCAAGTACGTAGAGGAGATCCCGAACTAGTTTTTTACAAGACGAGTTTTGATCCCGAAGAACCTTATAAAAAGCGTTTCTTTAGAAACAAGATACCCGATCCCCTACATTGAAAGCTCAGCTAGCTGTTTTTAGGTTGGTTGATGTGACTCGTTCATTTAAAAATCTTTCCTCGGGAAATACTAATTTTTTCACTTTTCAAATTTAATGTTTAACTACATACGTACGCAGTTTCTTAACTATATTTTTTAATTTGTCATCGATCAAATTTTTTATTATAGATTAAAATATTATTAAAATTACGAAAACTAGACTTTTTTTACCTATTTTATTTTTAATTGGATTATTAAAAAAACAAAACAAATAAATCAAATAGTCCGACCTCCTTCGTGAAAATACATATATAGAAAAAGAGGCATCGATAGATTTTAAGAAATAAGCAACAAATCCATGCGGGGTGAAATTCTCGGAGACCGAACTTTCAAAAAAATTTAAGGATTTTTTAGGTTGCAATACCCTTATTTATCTTATTCTGGGAAGATTGGGTTGAGACTAGATAATACACATAAACCAGTTCGTTCACTGTTCTAAGGGAAGATATTTTTCGAGAGTGAGGATCCCGAAACAAATAACGTTCGGATTCATAAGGAGTCAATTCGAGCTGTACGAGTTCTCCATTATAAACATGGTTACGAGCCGTTCACGAGTAGAAGAATAATAGATTTCTGATAATCATGCGTCGCTAATATCCGTCGAATATACAAATGTTATTGAAAACTAGCGATACAGATAATTATGATTGAAATACTTATATATAATCAAAACAGCTGTTATTGGTGATTTTATGCAAACTCCTTCGTTACTTTCCGGGGTGAAGGGCCTTCTAAAGAACACCTCATTATTCTTTATTTTTTAAATCCAAATTGTATTTCTATTATTATATGAGTTTCCCGACTATAAAAACTCGAGCTATAAAGGAAACACATTTATAATTAAGACACTCTTCTCACCAGAAGTAAGAGTAAACGTTAGATTGAGTGCAACAAACACTACGAAGAAAGGTGAGGGGGGTAGTAAGGTTAGATCCAAACTCTTGAGAAAATATACGGTGTTTTTTAGCTTGACAGAATTAAACGCGTAACAAGTATATCATTTAAAGCCACTATGGACATCTTTAATATGAACAATAAAGAGTGCACGAGTGAGTAAAAAACAAGTAAATATGTAGAACACTATCACCATCCGTAGATAAGAGAATTTCACCTAACCAATACTTTTTTTTTTTATGGATACGAGATCTATCCTTTTACTCTTCAAGTTCTCTAATTGCCGAGTAAATAGAGCCACAATGTAATTGTACTAATAATGAGGAGGCTCACATCAAACAGACCTAGATCTTGACGTCTCGAGATTTCTATTTCCTTGTCAGGATTTGTTTCGAAACTATAACTATCCGCAATCGCCAACGATGTATACGATGTGTGTATGAGATATTTGATCATCATGTTTCTGTCCACTTTCTTCTGGTCTTTCATCTTATCCTTTCTTTTCCCCACTTTCCTCCTGAGTCTCATCGTCTGGCCGGGAAGTGAATTTGCTCTGGTTACATTTACCATCCATTGCGAATGTCGAAGCATATCTACTCCTCTCCCTCCACTATAACACTCTGATATTGGGATTCGTAAGGGATAGTATTTAACGAAACGCTCAGAGGATGGTTAATATATATTTTAAAATTGGAGGTATTAATCTAGGCCAATCAGTTTCAAACAGGAAGATTGTCTTACCTACTTTCCGGCTCGTTTATGTTTAATATAGAATCTAATTTAGCCTATATACGTTAAAATTTATGGGCGTTATATATAATTGTTCATTATTAGATTCTCGTTAATTAAATCCAGTAATAATTACAATCAGTCAATATATTTAAGTCATTAATTTCAAATCCAGCACCACGGTTAGTTAGAACGTTGAAGAAATTATTTCTTTACGCGAATAATAATTTTAATTCGGAGTAAATGTATGTTAATAATAATTAAAACGATACGTAAAGAATTATTCGGTAGTTACAAACCTAGGAGTGAGTATTTCGTCATTTTAATTAATATTGTGATACAAAGTGCTTATAGAGTTTTCGAAAGTATTCTCGAGTGTCACCTATACCGTCCCGTCAACAGTGTTAGAAAATTTTATATGGTCCTTTAAACATATACGTACTAGAGTTATATTCCACTAACTGTAATAGTATCGAGGATTCACATAAAAATAAGAAACTATTCACTCAGCAAAAAACCGGGTTTCAAAATTATTATAGTTTTTTCACTCGAATCTTTGTAACTCGAACGCCTCGGTGGCGGCACCGGAGTGTGCGCACAGGTCAAAAGCCGGGGGCCTCTCAAATTTACTGTTTTATGAGGTATTATGTGCTCCATGGTTTTTTCTATATTAGCGCGGTTAAAACGAGAAGCTTAAGACTAGTTGTAGAGGTGGATAATTATTACTAACAAACAAAACCAGGAAGTCCGGAGTATTAATCCTTGTATACTGAGCGAACGACGTATAATTATGGTTGTAGCATGAAGTAGTTCTTTTGAGGAGTATAAAATTTCACTTGAAGAGCGGCATATAAGTTCGTTGATTAACACATGATTGTAGTCTCCCATTTAAAACAAATACCGCGCCTGGATTATTAAGCCAAATTAATTATAATTTTGGTAAATAAATACAAACAAGCCGCACATACTTATTTATTTTTTTATTTATTTATTTTAAATTTATTTTATATTATATTTTAAACTTACCTCTAAAAATTATTTATCCTTCCCCGTAAAATTAAATTTTAAGGGAGACTAAACTATAAAAAATAATCATTATATATACTAACTGCATAGGGGTAAAGCACGTAAAGGTAGTTTTATTTTAATTTATATATTATATAATATTAATAGTTATTATATTTATATATATATATATTATAATTAATTATTATAATATATTATATTTAATATATATATATATATAATTAATAATATATATAATAATATTAATAATAAAATATATGTAATATATATTATATATTATTATATTATGGATATATATAAATATAGGATATATATATCATAACAGGGTGTTCTACACGAGTTATAGTTTATATCAGCGGTGTAACACAGTACGGGATAGTTTAATAGCATGATAAATTGTGAATAGATAAATATATTAATAAGTATTCGAATAAAATTATAATTCGATTATAAGGAGGTAATTAGGGATATAGTATATATCTTTGGATGTTCATTGCTGACACTTAATAAATATATAGGCGCAATACGAAAATCTAGTAGCAGCACAAATCAGCTGCACGAATGATCTGGAAATTAGGATAATAGTATATATTTTTATATGGTATTCATAGTGAAATGCACATAATATAATAAATGAGGTGAGGTCTCTATTATCCTTAACTTCTACGACATTTAATACATTAGATACGGTTTGTATCGATTTCCGTAACAGCAAGTTAAGTTAACCCATAAATAACAACTTAGAATGTACTAAAATACTACGTAGACATTAACATGTGGCGTAAACTAAAAGCCGTAATATAATAGTTGTACAATTAAATATGAATAATTATAGTTAAATACAATAAGGCCATTATCAATATGTAATATATATATATTAAAATAATATACGATTAACAGCTAACAGGATAATTAAATTTAAATTACAATTATAGTATTTTAATACATTGATATATGATACTTATTATTGTAAGTCCTAAATAAAGGATTTACCGAGCCATCCTTGTAATGATGGTGCCTGGTAAACGAGACTACTTCAAACTAACAGCGAGTGTTCAACCTATGGAGCGTCTAAAAGGTTAGCATACCCTACCCATTGAGAGGATGTTATGGGTCGCGGGAACCTCTTAATTAGGCACCACAAACCATGCTATAGATGAAAAAAGGTATAGGGTTTCCTCTCAATATGTGTGGCGTCTCAGGCTTTAGTCAGCTTTGGGCCCACGCAATATCATTCTTTGGTGGAATCAGTGCCCAATACACCACGTCGAATCATAATCTTCCACACACCTGGATGAGCGACAGATATATGGGCGCATAATTAGGCATAGAATGACATGATTAATGTAGAGTGAAGGCAGATGTCATCTGGCCAAACATATGGCACCACGAAACTCACATGGGGTGTTCTATGAGACTAACACAGGTGTCTGAATAGCTAACAAAACGAGCTGCAAGCAGGTGGTATAGTATCGTAGAGCACCACTTTCTCCTTGTTTCGGGTATCCCGGGCCAACCAATGATTCATACCGGTTACTTGTACCTTAACTGGCGAATCGTGCAGGGAAGGTAAAATCTTGTTCGTTCCTGATGAGGCCGAGTCAATTTCTCACATGTGTCATTTCCGATAGAGGAAGCATATCACAAAACAGTTTCAATGTGATGGAGAACAAAGGTATAAGGGTTCAAAAATAAGTTTGCAATTCCCAAGCGTGACTCCGGCGTTCCTTTTTATCTTCTACGTTATCTACTAAGATGTGTAGTGGTGTGAGGTATCTGATGAGTCATGATCATCACACCACCGACCTACACAGGTCTCTCCGTTTGAATTATCTTGGACTTGTTGGTTTTTCTTGGTCTTTATATAAGGAAAATATTTTTACTTAGTTACCTTTCCAAAATTATTTATCCTAGAAAACGTTGGTTTCATATCAAAAATACAATGATGAAAAATATCCAACGTTTCTTCAGACGGTAACTGAATAATAACTGAGTTCCTTATAAAACAAACTAAAAATAACATAAGATAATTAGCCGATAATATACCTGAAGGAAAGTGCTTTCGCTAGATTGAACTAATCTCTATATAATGAGATATTTTAAAGAGCTCATGTGCACACATATGTTACCCTCCGGCTCGAGATAATAGATGTTTGCCGCATACATGTTGTTGATCTATAGCGAATTCGTCTGATACATGCGAGGGTTTCAATCGAGACGCACGAATAAGACGGCCCCGCTGCGCGGTCGTCAATGGGCAGTCTATACGCGCTATTATGCCTAGAAAGTGCATTGATTGGATTGCACCGTCGCGAGAGCTAGAGATTTGGTTAAGATTAAAGAAAAGCGCGAAAAGGGACTTCCAAATTTGGAAATAACTTATCGTATATAATCGGTGTATCTTACGTAAGACCGTATTACGGCATTCCCCGTGCACTTTACTCTTTAATTATAGGCGTTTCCCCTCGAAAAAAAGAACTCACTAACAGTCGTCTTAAAGGACTGTAAAGAATTGGTGCGTGAAAAACACTATATACCCACCGTATCCTCTCCGAAGAGAGTAATATAACACTACGGGTATATTGCTCACGTGCCCGATCCGAAAGCTGTAGGAGGGTACTTTACCCTAACCAAATTTAATAAAATAAATATATAATAATAAATCTATAAATAATAATGTCTAATCATTAGAATCTAACGATTTGGTGATTAGGTATCCGGCTAACGGAGGGGGTAATGACACCATTTATCCGTGACCATTCCATATTTAAATGTTGGAGGGGAAACAAACTATAGTAATAATACACATGTGACAATACAGAGAAATTAAAAACAAAGTAATAATATATCACAATAATAAATAAGCTATAGAATTATAGCAGTATACCGGAGAATACGCTTACAAGCCGCTCTGACCCGCGTTCGGAAATGGAATGAGAAATGTGTATACTACCCGTTTCTCTTTATCTCCTCATAAACGATGACTCCCAAATAAGAGAAGCCGAGACGCGCCACACCAGACAACTATGAGGCATAACCCATAGAAATGAGCGCGAGCCTGCGCGCGAGCAGCAGAGACCAATGGGGAATGCAGCTGAGATAGAGATTGAGGTATCCACGACTCCGTATTAAATACATTCTTGCGGAATGACAACGGAGAGGCGAATTCGAATCAACGAGAAGAGGCACATATGACGCACTCAGACACGTGGCTGTAGCCGCGTGTGTATCTATTGCGGCATGGAGCCAATGCACAAGTTATCCGACAGGAATTTTTAATTCGGGACTCCACCCACCCGTCGTAATTTTTAAACCCGTTGAATTGCCTTTCTGAGAAACCGATAAAATCGCGCACTGATCTGTATACACGAAAACGAAAAGTAAAATCTGGTTATTATATTTACTTTCTGCTGAGAAAAGAGTGGTTATATAACTACTCAAACGATATGCCACCCGCGTCGAGTTGAGCGGCAATTAGCGGCGGTTCCATATGTTGGAGACCCAGCGCGGATCGCTCATTCGGCGCAGGATTGGAGTAAAATTCGCGGCAACAAAAGGTAATCTTCACGAGACGATGGTCGCCAGTTGGTCGACGGAGAAAATATCCCCACCAAGGTGGTCGTTATCCACTGGGTTTGTATTCTATTCTTGGTCTCATGCTACAGCTGAGAAACGAATAGCGCGGCTTAAGGAGGCGAGTTGACAGCTGAATTTGCTAATTTATCTTCCGCGGTGGTTCACTAGGAATGGGAGATCAGATCTTCGTTTTCGCAGCACAAACATTTCTGTAGAATACTTATAATATAGTAGCACAAAACGAAGTTTGTAAAACCGCACGCGGACATTCTAATAACTCCATGCTTGCATGTCGTGTGCTGTTTATATGACGAGCGATAGCTCGCGACCAACCCAATTTGGTGTAATTAAAAATTATGTCACGTCATTCGGTACAGAACACGCGGTTCATTGTTCTGAATACCGAGAAGCGAAGATTGATTAGTGATTAACTTTTTCAATGTTATATACGTTTATACGAGCGGTCATAAGAAAAGAGTACCATTCTGAAAATTGAAACTTCTTTGCAACCGAAATTACCATCTCGACGATAATTAAAAACTATTTGTTGGTATAAACGGCTAGATTAAAGACAAGTCATGATATGTCGTAACAGATCCATCGCTGCGTGTGAGAGAAGTACGAGAAACCGGCCTATCAAGCAGAAGGTAGGGTACCGAGAGAGGTTTGTGCACTATTGAGCCGCACCATTCCGCTTACCGACTAGTACTATTTATCTCGTCTCGTAGAGCAGTATACGAGCGAGGGATCAGAGGAGCCCCATAAAAACGTATACTGGATATGTTCGATTAACACATGCATAAGCGATCACCTTCTGTCACATAGAGTGATTGTAGCGCGCGATAAGTGTTCGCGAGATCATAAGCCGAATGAGAATCTGCCTAGACCAGCCACCTGTCAAGAACACTGAGGTTGCAACTTATTGTTCTTCTCCCTTAATATAAAGTTACGAATACCAGCTGCGCACACTTGGATATCTATCCCTCCAATATTTTGGTACATCAGCTCTAGAGTACCCATTCGCCTCCGCCTACAAGGTGATACACAACAAACCGAGATAGCATGAGGGAGAGGATCACATATAGTCAGACTAGAAGGTAGTTGAGACGGAGCGCTCAGCGGTCTAGTTATGCGACATCCGCATGTAGAGAGTGAGTATTTGCGGTCTGGAGTTGGCTGCACTCAGTATCAGTTTTCGTAATGGAGTTATGTACATACCTTATCGAGAGCTATCGCGGTATTTTTGCTGCTCGTCGACGAGAGCCGAGTCGTGTACGCTTGATCTCCGGTACTTTATGTTATCGTTTTATTCCGTTCTCGACAGTCGCTACATACGCGCTCAGCTTATCTCGCTATTCTTCGTCATTTCGCGTTGCGCATGGTCAATATATCTTTTCGCATTTCTCGTGGTAACTGCAAGAGCACTCGAGTCACGGACTACTTTTATTATTAGGGTTACTTATCGGTCGAGGAGGTCCGCTAAACGCTTTCTAGATCTACTAACTCGCGGCTCCCATTATTTACTGATTAAAATAAGTTACGGTACTCTTTTTAGTTTAGTTCGGATCAGAATATCACCTGAGAATGACCGAAGTAATAAAACTAGCTTTTACTTCGTGATCCTTCCTGTGGTTCGTTCGGTTCGGAGTCGAATATAATACA
Organism: Trachelipus rathkii; assembly: GCA_015478945.1. Taxonomy (NCBI): domain Eukaryota; kingdom Metazoa; phylum Arthropoda; class Malacostraca; order Isopoda; family Trachelipodidae; genus Trachelipus; species Trachelipus rathkii. Next base: position 25,109 of record JABUQX010029775.1, read on the forward strand.
CCAGCATGGAATCAGTCAGAGTCTTCCATCCCTATTTCCCCCCCTGACGGAGATCTGCGGATTATTTTCGGTCGTTCAGACGACAACTGGTTCGCAATCTCGCACAGGGAGGCTCACCCAGCAGTGGATGATCCCAGTCAGAGGATCACCTTGTGAGCGCTTGCGAGAGAGAAAATATGATTTCTGGTGCAGCCAAATCCCTAACACGGTATACACTTCCGATGTACTGGTGTACTATGACTCAGAGTCTCGTGAGATTCTCGAGTGAACGTTTAATAATATATTATGCATAGCGGGACCTATTTAGTCAGTGTCATTGAGATCATGATGTTTATCGAGTGACTAATAAAAGACTCAGTTAATCAGAACTGAGAGATTAATAATACTAATAATCTTTTATGCACGTTAAGCGTGTATAATTTGGCGTATATTAATACTCTAGAGAGCTTAGTTTAATATTTCACTCTCACTTCACGTACAAACAATACACTACACCGTATATAGACAGTGATGAGGCGATCCACTGAAATTTAAAGTTCAAATATACCTAGTAGTATTTATTGGTACCTTTACTCCACACATCCTTTGAATTCAAGCACATAACTATTGACTTCATACCCTGTGCTGACGGTAACCTAGACATGTACACAGAATCAGTTTACTAAAACGCCTGGCACGATTTAAATATATTAATCAGCACTGGGAGCTTACTTCAGAGTCGCATCGCTGATATACTCGCGGAGATCGCGCGGATAATACCGATCTTGAGAATTAAATCTGTCCTTTTGTTCCCAGCCCGTCGCAACCATCCATGAAACTCAGCGTACGCCTCCGTAGAATCAGGTAAACACGCGTCTTTAACGTGTGATATCAGCCAAGTACTAGTCACAAGGCTAAACCGCGTCGACAATTGCTGCGTCGTAATCGACTATAGAAATCTAGGGTAGACTCTCCCGCGGTCACTTTTCACTTTCACTTTAAATCCACTTCACTGGCCTTCTATCCAGCCATATAATATCATACATATAACTCAGTATATTTATATTTTATATCATTTTCACGATCTCTTACACATACTCAATAAGAATATCACATAACCGGTAAGAGAGAGTACTGTATCTGTAGCAGTGGTATTCGTGCTTCCACGAAGGAATCAACTATCTGTGCATGAATATTATTATTACTGTATATCTATCTAGGGAGATGATGGATTATAGTCGCGACGGAGCGAGAATTATGTTTCCTCGCGGGCTCTATTCTTTAATTTTTTCCATTATCGTATATCTGATTACGTTTGCACTCACCACCCTCTACTCCTTACCGAATCTGTATAGGTCTCTAATATTATCTTAATAATTTGGCGAGTGATTGTACTCACTTTCGAGTCTATATCATACATATTCCCTCACCCATCCTCGAGAATGTTTCGGTATTTAAATCCGGGTTGGAGCTGTTACATTTACTCTCACTAGCTAAGGTTCATCGGAGAGAGTGAGGGTACACGGCGATCGAGCTTATCATTAAATATTCTTATAATGTGTACCGTGTAGAGTGAATGAGTCCACACATGATGGAGCAGATCAGGATTTGAAGAGCTGTACTACTTTATGTTATATTATGTGCCCGACAGGAGCGCACTAAAATACAGGAGACTATAACCACTAATGTATTCTCATATTATACTCTATCAGGCGAGTGAGCGAGGACATATTTGTGTCATTACTCTATTATCTATACTTATTAAACATATATGTATTTTTACTCTTTTAGTATTGATTTATTTTGAACTTGTACATCATGAATTCACTCTGCATTTTTTATTTAATATGTACTTTATAATTATTTTACTTTTAATTAGTTAATATAATTAAATTAATAGTAATTTTATTTATTAAATAAAATTAAATTAAAAAAATATAAACTATAATTTTGCTAGGTAGTGTATTTATTTATTATTTTTTTAAAAAATATAATTTTTTTATTTTTTTATAAAAATAAAAAATCTTTTATATTTTTTTTTATTATTTAAATAACACAGCTAGGGTTACACAGCAACACTTATGACCTTATATACACAAATATCTTAATCAGAACCCTATATATATACTATCTTCAGCGAGGTAATATCTATAAGATGGTATAGGAAGACTTGAATTTAGACTAGATAACTAAGTGAGAATAAATTTTTTTACCACTTCTCTAGTAAGATGGTTTATATATTATATTAGAAATAAATAAAAGTTTTTACGTTATCTTTTAAGCGATGATTTTTTTTCCGAGGAAATACACCAATAAAATAATTAAATAAACTAGATAACTTAAGTTAAATAAAAGGAATCTAGACTATTCAAGTATATTTATATATAATACACTTATAGACTTTTATTTTTTGTCTTAAATATACTTTATTAGAGGACACTATTTTCAGTACCCCCACTTTTGAGCCGGAGGACTCAATCTTGCCTTGAGACGTGCTGATGCGACGCGCAGGTTGTCTTAACTAGCACACCCTGAAGACTACCACGGGGTCACAATGTTTCGAAGATTGTGATGAGGAGAGTGGTGGAACAGCGGGCTCAAAATCTCCTGAGAGTACACGAAAAAAATATGCCATGTGTGTTAAAATTATTTTAACTATAATAATAGTAAAGGGGAGAATGAAATATTTTATCATAAGCCATCAAGTGTTGTTACACGAAGAGATCGATACCGACTTACTAATGTTGTTATTATTAGGTAAATATATAGATTATATCTAGATTACGAGAGTAATATTTTCAACACTTTCGATGTTTTATACATCTATCACACAAAATGTTTCATAATGCACTTATTTCAGAAATATTAATAAGTGTATGAGAATTGATAAGCCTATACTCATATCAATGATATAATGAGATTATTGAATGAGAAAGTTATTTGACACACATAAACTTGTAGGTCATTATAAGACGAGAGACTCAAATAAAGTTAAGATAGGAGTAGAGTACGAGGACTATTCCTCTGTGCTATGGAGAATGATATATGTAAAAATATGATCAGATATTAATTATAGCACAATTTATTTATTACCAGATTACAGAGGAAGGAAACAAAGGAGGTATAGTTGATGGTGTGGTGCTTTATGTTAAATAGGCAATATTCAATCTGTTAAATTAATGACTCTGAATAGACTTAAACAAATATTTGATATCATGATTATTTGTAGACTCGTAGTCCTCGTGAGTTAGATATTTTTTTCTTGGGTGTGATATATTTTAAAACTCGAAAAATAAAAATAAAAATCATATAGAATGGGGTCGAACTCTAATATATTGATGAAACTCGAAAATAATTTAATTTCGCCACTACTGCTGCCCCCAGAGTCCACAAGAAATTAGAAGGACGCGGATATAATGAGTGAAGAAATATAGAAACACGCAGGTGCCATCATTGTAGACACCTGGAAATCAAAGATAAGTAAGTCATTAAAAATGGGGCGGTCGCTATTTCAATTTCTCCGAAGAGCATTACCCATGGAAGTGGTGATTGTACTGGTACTAAATATGGACCAATAAAAGCTTAGTTTCTTGCCATATCATACAATTGTATACTCAGATACCCCAACTGTTTGTTTGACACGCAGATTGATCAAGAACCCACATATAGGGGCCATGCTACTATCTTGAGGACCACTAAATATTATGACTGAACGCACTGTAAAGTGACACTTCGCTCGGATGAGTTTTGATGTTAATAGATTGCGGAGTATTATTTTAGGACTGTCACGTGCACCATTGAATGACATATCTTTTACGCCCATCTTTGGCTTTTATGCCATGGGTCAAGATATATCTGGTGGGCCTGCAAATATTTGCAAGTGTGCTACACTCCGCAGCGAATAAAGAGATCTTAGATATACCACGCAATAGGGCCTAGCATTTGTACCCCACACACACTAAAATTGGGTTCGGGAGGCAGCGTGATTTTAACCCTACCTCCACATGGGTGGTGGACGACTATTTTAGAGGTACAAGAGTCCTTTAAGAGAGTTTCTCTAGAGACCGAGATATTTATCATCTGTAAAGGGAGGTATACCATATTATAATCAGCAAATTTTAATGAATTATTCAGAATAACAGTAATTATTAATAATAGATAAACCCATTACATAGGGTGGGTATATCAAAAATGATGAAAACCGGTTTGGGAGGATAAATAGAGAGATTAGAGATCGAAAATTATATGTAAAGCGTAGATGTTTTATAAATAATTCAATAGGTAGTAATCAGGTGAAAGAATTGATTTAGTAAATTAAAATATGAGGAAAATGATAATTAGATAATTAACCTAATCAATAGAAAAGGCAAGAGAGAGTGACAGGAAGGTAATTAGTATGCACAGGAGAATAGTTTCTATAACAAATACTGCATCAGAATTTTTTTTATAAGCTTTCATAATATCTGACCATAAGGTAATTGAATTAAATGTAGACTAATATTGGTCCATTAAAATTGATGAAATATTTATAGATTGAGTTCAGTATTCAGTCAGAATATGGTCAATCATTTATTCAAGCTTAATTTGCTTCAGTGATTTTACTATAGAGGAATAGATTATATTTACTTATATAATATTATAGATTTATATGGAGAGATCTAAAATTATAGTTTACTATGTATAATGCTATAAGTATACAATAAAATAGACTTTACAGATTAATGTATTTTGATGTATAAAGATATAAATCAGAATTTATTAGTATCATATTGACCCAAGTATTAATGCTGCAGTGACCTCTAGATATGGTATACTTTATGTAGAATTCTGAAAATGAGGGTAGTACCTAGTCATATGTCAAAGGCACTTTGTAATATATTTGATTTTTAGTAACTGAGATAATATAACATTTGGTGTAGGTTACCATGAATGAAACTGGAAAATGGTCATTAAATATGTGTGTTAATACCTATTTATAAGTAAAAGGTATAAGTATAGAAAATAAGATTTGGGAATTATATAAGGCCAATATTAGTACTTAAATCTCTGGTTTTGGATGAAGGTTCTAAGGAATAGAGTTACTGAAATCAAGGTTCACATATAAGAAGAAATATTAATTAGAGATAACTAAGTAGTATTGTAATGACTCCCAGACGGTTTCAGTAAAGGGTTAAGGTCATGATCATGACATATATACCGTTTTTAGAATTTATGGAATAATACTATTACATATATATATGTACTATTAGCTAAATCGATATCGTTACTTGATGTGAGTATTACAGTTTAGTATTATGATTCATTATATGTTAACTTCTTGAGCTCAAGGTCACTTTATTTGAGAGGGAATAAGTAGATATCTTCCGCTCCACACATAAGGCCCTGATGAAAAAATGTAATAATTGCAATATTGAGTGATATAGTGGCCGTGGGCATTGTTGGTTATCTATAATTTTATTGTAGTAGAGATTATTAATATGAAGGTGTAATTTGTCGAATTGTCCGGTGTAAAATACTCAGGGTTGTTGTGATTCAATATAATAATAATTTGCGCGGTATAATTAAAAATCTAATACTTATAGTTAGAATTAATATAGGTGAGGAGTGTGGCTTCTGCCTAACATATACGTCCTCTTAGATAAATGCTGTGAGATTAGCCAAACGTAATTGGTATATACCTGCGGAGATTTTATTAATTATCACTTCAATTTAGTTCTTATTATTACATCACTAGAAACCAGTGGGCCACATAAAAATATCTAACGCGTCTGGTTCTACACGTCTCGTGCAGGGTAAGATGAATAGACATTCCGAGAGACTATAAATTGTTGGCCAACTCTGCGATTTATGCCGCAGAGGCTCACGTGAATGTGTATTGCTAATATATTATTAGTATATCTCAGAGTACTCAATACAAACATGGTGAGATAAAATCTTCGAGGATAACCTGCTTTTATTGGTGTGAGGGCGGAGCCTAATGTATGGAAAATTGCTATAAGCGAACTGGTTGCCGGGCGGTGTGGACCACGAGGATATAACACTTCACGAGAAAGTGCTAATATAGCTCAGATCATCACCAGTGAGTTATACTAAAAACGTCACAAAAAACTACACCACTTTGGTGAACCGACCGTAAAATTTGATCTCGTGGGGATTGTGCGTTTGAGTTAGTTTGCTGACCCACGAATAAGATTTAAGAGGAAATATGTTATCTGGCAGAAGGAATAATTTATGTTCACGCTACTACCTAAGTTGGCGTGGTAGGAATAAGTTACGGGCTTTAACATTAATGGGTCAGAACCTGTATTGGGGATAGTAAACTAGATAATCCACTAGCGTAAGGATTTAATATGACGGGAGGAACCTTTTGAGCAATTTAACGGCTCAGCTTAATTAGTAGGCTGTGTCTATTACAAGAGCAAGGAAGTAATAAGTAAAACTTGAGGCAATAGTTGCTTTATGTTAAAAGAGGGGAAGTAACCAGGTAGAGGTAAAGAAGTTATTAAGCTTTCGCTGGACTATATTGTGATAAAAGCGTGAGTTGCCGCGAGATTTAAATACACAGATATAAACATACTGAGCTGATTTGGTTTAAAGCGTAGACGTAGCCAGAATAGCAAAGGTCCACTAAGATGGGAATGAGAAGTACTATGGGTTTCGAGGAGATCTAGAATCGTGAGAGGAGCTAAGGTAGGATTGAAGAGGACGATGCGGTAATCGATGAGAGGAGATAGAAAAAGAGGAAACCGATATAGCTGTCAGAGAGAGGAGAGAAGCGAGTATGATAGACGAGATCGGTTCACATCCCATGATTATTATCACTAATATATTGTATCTAATATACCACACATAACCATAATAACTTATTCGTGGCACTAGAGTGTAGCGAACAACAATCGACATAGGAAAATCAGACCGTGGAGAGACCTTAAGAGGGGACATATTTATGATAAAGACCATTATTAAAAATTTGAGAGAAATAATAGCGAGTTATTAAAATCGCGGACTGAGGTGTGAATATAAAAAGTAGAAGTAAGAGTCATGACACATGTCAGATTTTAGGTATAGCCTGTATTCTGGACAATTGAAGATTGTTTTCTGTTATATTGAGGGTTCTGCTCGTGACCATGTATGGAGTGTTTGTTGATGTTTTGTGACTCGTATGTTTCCGCCAAACATATATTAAGGGTTTAGATTTCTTTTTTATATTGTGATTGCAGTGGGGTAGGCATATAATATAGTTGACGAAGGGTCAATGTGGCGTCTGGTTCTTAGTTTATTATTAAACCGATATGTAATATAGTTAGTTTCTATATATTTAATAATTTGTGTCAATTAGATAAATAGAATTGTTGTTGAAATTCTATATATGGGATCGCCTCTATTTACACTCTGACACTGTGCCTACTGGTCTTGGTATCCATACGTATATATATCATATAATAATTTGGACAAAAAAATTAAATTCCGATAAACCAATCAAAATTGCCAATTGTGATCGTGTGTTTGCTCAACTCTGAGATTTGTTTTTTCTTACACACAGAGAGCTGAAAAGACAAAAAAAACTAAGCTTTAAGGGTACCTAGTCCTTGTGTCTTAATATAGTGTGAGGTATGCAGAGAGTGGCTCATCTGTTTATGAGGTAAGCCTCCGGTGTTGACTCCCGGGAGTGGACAAGGTCGTACGGCATCACGGACCCTTAACAGCTCTCTTTATCCGTCGGAGGGTTACTTTATCTATGTGCGCATCTATATTTTAGGTAAGGCGTCTTTTCATATACTATGATAATACCGAGAGGATCAGGGATATAAAGCTAGTATATGGCGTTTCTGGATAACTAATTTCATTAATCTTACGATACGACGCGGATTAGACCTTATATATTGGAGAGTTCTATACTCTGATCTCTTAATGGATATTTTGCCGGAGGCTATATTATACTTATTTTATTAGTGAGATTCTGTTCTGAAGCGATAACATCTTTAGGACGAATCATCGTTTTTATTATATCTCTCTAACCTCCGCAAAATAGGTTTACTAAAGACAGGTTAGTACTTTAGAGTACCTGTGGACTTTTTATTTTGTGTAAAGTATGTTGAGCTGGGTCTACCTGTATATCTTCTACACGCTCAGCCTATTCGGTTTTCCGGTATCGCTAATTGACTACTTTAAAAATTTCATATACTAGATGTATTTTTCTATAACTTCATGAATATTTTAATCACACAGAGGAGGTTCGGACTATTTGTTTATTGTTATATATTGTATTCTATATATTAATAAATCTACACATAAAAAATATAAGATAGGATAAAACCAGTCTTGTGTTACATCGATATATTATATAATCTTTATTTAATCTAATAATCAAAAATTTGATCGATGACAAATTCAATAAACTATCGTTAGAGGAAAAACTGCGTGACGTATGTAGTTAACCATTAAAATTTAAAAGTGAAAAATATTAGTATTTCCGACACAGTTATTGAAGGAACGAGTCAGACATCAACCAACCTAAAAACAGCTAGCTGAGCTTTCAATGTAGGGGATCGGGTATCTTGTTTCTAAAGAAACGCTTTTTATAAGGTTCTTCGGGATCAAAACTCGTCTTGTAAAAAACTAGTTCGGGATCTCCTCTACGTACTTGAATTACCTCCACTAGATTGAAATCGGATTCGTTAGTTTCTGAGAATTTTTTAAAACTATCCCTCTTATCATAGTTATTCGCCAATCGCTTCAAGTCGTAGAAGTCACCTCGTTTCATCACGCGTAACGCGGTCGATATCCCTAATTCCTTATTCCTAATCACGTTCATACATTCTTCGGGAGAACGAATGGGTTCCTGATTCATTCTCAATTCAAACAACCTGTCTAAATCGGGTTTTAAATAATGGCCGATATTAGGAATAATATGGTTTCCGATTAATAACTTATGCGTAATGCTGTTAACATTATATTTTTGGATGACGTCCTTATACAATGCAATGGCCATATCGTATTCTTCGGGTTCGTATAAAATTTCGGAATAAAAAGTGAAATCGATACCGTCTTTCGAATTTCGAGACTGTTTCTCAATAAATTTGTGAACGCAAGAACCGATTTCGGACGAACCGTTGGTTCCCTCCCCTTCGCGCCACACGTAGCAGTACGAGACTTTATCCCTCGGCGCGTAAATTGAGAAATTATAAACCCGTTCTATTTTACGCGTCCCGTTAGGCGAACCAGTGGATGATGATGATGATGATGATGATGATGATGATGATGATGATGATGTTGATGATGATGATGATGATGATGATGTTGATGTCGAGGATGATTCACCCACCGTCGCTGGACACTCGATCGGTTTCTGCAATCGCAAGCGAACGACGATCGAATTCTGCCCGGCCCTTTTCTCCTCCATTTTCCTCATTCTGTATAACGCGAGCGTATCATTTACGTGCCAACGATATATTTTCATATAAGGCTTCATTTCTTCTTCGTCATCGGTTACGAAAAACGCGTCGCACGCTGGGCACCTATCGTATAGACCGTCATGCTTTAAATTTATTATTTTCTCGTACATTACTTTTAGTCTATATATTTCTTTTCTTCTTTTAGTTTCGATGGCGGCCAATATTGGTCTATCTGTGATGTGATACGTTCTCTTAAAATAGTTCTGACAAACGCGAGCCCTCTTATTACGAGATACGTCGACGTCCAGGTAAAACGAGTCGTCAAAATCGTCTGTGGCGGTTAACGATTTTCTTTTCCTACCGCCGGCGAGATTCGACAAATTGGGCGAAATACGCGACGCGATAAATTCTCGGCGTTGCGATTCATCCTCAATTTTCCGATAAGCTTCGTAATTTTCTAGAACCAAATTAGGCGGAACGGTCGCCCGGCAATCGAGTTGGCAATTCACTTCGCAAAGCGGCCTCATTTTTTTTCGAACAATTTATTTTTTGAAAACGTTATTTCACAGGGAATGGACTCGAGATCGATCGATTAATCGATCGTTGTTCAATCGTCTAGAACAATTATCGTTAATCGGGCGGGAACAAAGAAGACTTAATACGGACAACGCGTGTTCTTTTTATCTCGCAATTCAGCTTTCATTAATTTTTAATTTTAATTAATGATTAAAAATATTTTTATTTATTGGTTAAAAAAAGAGAAATGATAAAAATACATATATTTTTAAAAACTATTTTTATTAATTCGTTATTCATTTAAGGTTTAATAAAAAAATGTTTAACAGTTTATTTTCTAAAATTTATATAAAAATTTCGAGAGATAAACCTTGTTCTGTTATTATTTCTATCGCCGAAACCATAAAAAATTATATTTTGCAGAAAAGAAATATACGATCGTAGGTTGACGGGATATGTTCGTCGGTTGGGAGGCCCACACTACTCTGTGGCCTTGTGCGCACCCCACCAGAAGAGAAATTTTGTTTTTTTTCGGGGGAGAAACCGAAAACCTCAATAACTCAGGAATAATTTGAGATATCGTAAAACTAAAATCAGTTGTAGGGTCCTTAGGTACTCCTCATTAGTTTGCGGGGGTACAGGGGATTCCTGGGACAAGTTTCAAAATTTCCGGAAAAAACCCTAAGTGTTTCCCCCTTTGCGTAAGGTGATGGAACTAAAAACCGTTCCCTTTAATATGGGTTTGTGCCGAATATTTAAATTGATTGTTCTCTTTAGAAATTTTTTCCACCAGAAATAAAAAAAAAGAATTTAAGCCGTAAACTAGCATGCCTCCTTACCGTAGGTCATAACTAATTGATATATTGAAATTGTATTTACCTATGACAATTATTTTTTTTCTACGAATTTTTTAAATTCACAAGGTAACGTTCCCTTTAGTGCGATTTTATTATGTGTTTTGGCACAAATTTGATCTTCTTCTTCCCTTTATTAACACGGAATTTCTCGGTGAAAGATGCCATATTGACCGGCTTATATTTTCAAACCTGTATGAAATAGCAAGTTAAAATTGTAATTTATTGTAGTCCTTACTATGTTGTACTATTTGTATCTCTTTGATTATTCTTAGTATGATAGATTGTGAATTCTTTAACACTAAATTGACCATTTCCAACCTTTATCCATAGGTTTACAATCTCTAAATTTTTAACATTTATAAAAAGTTACAAATTACCATTTTTAAAGGGTAATATCTTTCCAAGTACGTCAAGTAAGGGGAAATGGAAAACTTCAAACACTCAGAAATAATTTGAGATATCGTAAAACTAAAATCAGTTGTAGACTCCTCATTAGTTTGCTGGTGTACAGGGGATTCATTCAAGATAAACGACCGCAGTTTCGATCTATTACTTCCTTACGACACGCTTACGTTTCCTCACGAGCCCCGAATTTTTCGTTCTCCTTTAAAAAACGGAATAACTTTCGCCCTTAAGAGTTCCTCTTCCGTACGGTGCTGGGAAAAGAAACTCGAGCTTTCGGGGAAAATGCCGCCGGGTAAATCGCGCCCTCGTTTTTTTAGACCGGCGTTGAGGCCCTCTACTTCTTCGTCTTCGTCAAAGTTACTACCGCCTATTCCCGCCAATCTGTCTTCATTTTCTCTTCTCCTCACAAACTCCGCAACGTCCTCAAACCCATTTTGGGTGAGATATCGTTCGTACTTTTCTAGAACGAAATAATCGTTTGAAAATATTTCTATAAAAACACGCTCGAAAACATCGATTTTGTTTTCGTCCAAAATCCCCTTTAAGGGGAATATCGGTTTCTTCGATTGTAACCCGATCACGTTTCGCAAGAGCCAGAGAGACACTGTTTGAGAAAAAGAGATAAATTGAGCGAAACTCTTGCTCCCTGTATTAAAAATTTTGCTCCTTTCCTCCTCTGTGAAAATAGTTTCGCGGACGACGGGATCCCCAATCAGCAGCAGTAGAAGAAACAAATAAGACGAAAAGTACGTTAGCGATTGCAACTCTTTTAATCGTAAAATGTATTCATCTCCGTTAAAGCTAAGAATATATTTCACGAAAAAAACGATATAGTCCTTGGCGCGAAGAGGGATATCTTTAGAATTTTCCTCGCGTCTTAAACTATTTGCTAGAATATGCAATACGCTTTTGTCCTCTTCCCCCTTTTCCTTAAGGAGAGTATGCCGAATAATGAAATCGTTCATTTCCACGGCGTATTTAAATTTATCCGGATAATTGTATTCGCAAAACGAGCATCCAGTCATGACGTAAACATGATGAGTCATGAAATCGCTCAATAACGTTTTTGAACTCAGTGATTTTTTTTCCCCCGAGCCACGATCATTTTTGACATCGTCACCGGCGTCGCAGCCGAAGTCCCGAAGAGGATCGGTCGTGGAAAAATCTCGCGAGGCGATTAAAAAAAGTGAAGCCCATAGCACACAATGCGTGTCGATTAGCTGCGCGTTTCTAAAGGTGATTCTTCGCCCTTCAGTCCAATACTGGGTTACGACGTCTTTGACCGTTCGTTCGTCTTCGCCGCCGCTCTCCCACCAATATAGTAGTCTTCGCGAGTCCTCCGATATCGCCCTTTTATTTGTTATCCAGCCGCGATTCATTAAAAATTTAAATTCCGTCCCCCTGATTAAATTTAGCAAATTGGAACACGTCTTTTGAGAAAATATGGCTTCGTAAAGAACCCCGACGATCGCGCACGGATGCTCGTTTTTGCACACTGATTTGTGATTAATAAAATTAAATAAATCATTATTATTGTTAGTTTTCTTATCGCCGTTCATCGCGGAAAGGATAAAGGAATCCGCGTCTCGTTCGAGGTCACGAGCTAAACGTTCGTGATTATAGTCCGTTTTAACGAATTCCGCGATAGCGGACGAGAAGAGTTTAACTGTCGTAAATATTCTTTGTCGAATAAGCGTTTTCGTTTTATAGAAATCGTTGTTCGCCTCTTCGATATTTTTGGTGAACACCGAAGCGAAAATATAGTCCACATTTTCGACTAATGGTTGATAATTGATAATTGCTCTGAGGCGATATTCAAAGGCGTTCAAAAGTATTAAGAGAGGAAATTTTTTTCGATTATTCTTTTTTCGATTCGGGTGAATCGTCACGATCGCCGTAAAATTCGATTTGATGGCGTAATACGGAGGAAAGTAGCGTTTCAACAAGTTGATTTTAATCAATAATAACGTATATTCATCTATCCATCGAGATTTGTTTTTGATGCCGTAATCTTCGTCGTTAATTAAAACCGCTCTATCGGTTTTGAGTAAGAGAGACGAGATACAGTCCGATGCGGAGAAAAGAGGTTTCTCAGAAGAATTTTTATTTTGAGAAAATAGTCCGCAGGGCGGCTTTTCGCCTTCCGATCCGTTTTTCCACACGCAATATCGAAGCAAAGATAAAGCTTTTTCGAAATCGCTTTCTTCCGTTAACGGTCGATTTCCTTCATCTTCGTCGGTCGAGATGATTATTTTAACTCTCGGTAGTCTCAGGTAAGCGTCGTTACCGATAATCTTTTTAAATTCCGGGGGTAGTTTTAGAAATGTTTCTTTTGCGTTTTTTTCCGATATGAAAACTTTATACGATCTAAATTTATCGTCCATCAGGTTTCGAATATCTCGATCGAGAAACTGTCTTTGTCCCAGTAAATGAAGAAGTTTTGCTTCGGACGTTAAAATTTCCCGAACCGTTTTCTGCGGAATAGAAAACGACGACAACGACGACGACGACGACGACGACGACGACGACGACGACGACGACGCTGCTGGCCATCCATTATTTTTCGTCTTTTGATCGCCAAGATCAATCTCTTCCAGTTTAGAAATTTGGTCGAGAGAGATAGCGGTTTCATTGTGTAATATGCTTAGAGTTGCCGACGATAAAGAAAAATTTTCTTCATTCAACATGTATAGATCTTCGCCGTCCTCTTTGTCTAAATCCTCGTTATAAAGTCGTCTGTGTTCATTTTGTAAAAACAGTATTATATCCGCCGTCATCTTCGTTGGTTCGGAAGGGTGACAACGCCTAAATGATAATAATAATAATAATGATATAATAATATGACACCCGGAAATATTAAAATAAATTATTTATTAATGGTGTCAAAGGATTCGAAAGAAATCCTTTAAAATAAAAAAATAAATAAATGAATGAATAAATAAATAAATAATTATCGATTTCGTAGAAACAATTTTTATTTTATTTTAGGACCGTCGAGATTCATACTAGTAGTAATCCTAATGGTCTGAGATGGCGTCGAATTACTGCGAGAAATGCATCGATGTGTTCGAAGGTGGCGGCAAGGGTGGAAACTCGTTGCGGTTTTTCGAACTAAATATCGCCTGCGCGTTCGATCAGGTTCCCCCTGATCCTTTGTATTTTATGAATTCTGACGTTGAAAGTAAATTGATACCTTTGAACCGTAATTTCACCCCCGACGAGCTTTCCTTTAAACTGTTTTCGATAAACTACGAATCCTTGCCCACGGGAAAAGATTACGATAAATATTATATAAAACCTTTTGAATCTAAAAAGAAGACGACGACGTTTTGGTCGAGAGGAATTCAAAAAATTTTAACTAAATTTAATAACGGAGAGTGCGAACGCCTGATTTCTAGCGAAAAATTCACCACCGATAGCGAGACCAATTGCGTCGAGGCGTGTAAAAACGCTGAATCATTCGACGCGAATATGAAAAAAAACGACGCGTTTTGCTTTCCTTTAAAGTCGTCTTGCTTCGTAATCAGACCCACGATTAAAGAACCGGAGACAAAATCTGTGGCCGCTTATTCAGTTTTGCTCTTGTGTAATTTAATCGACGAAAGAACGGAAGATAAAAGACTAGGACCAAGAGGAATATTAGGAGATGTAAATGAACGACATTCGCGCCGCTACATCATTAAAACGAACGACAATGAAATGATGTGCTCGGAATTGAAATTTATAGAGAGCGAAGAATGTCACGAGGATTACGAAACCGATAAGACATTGATAAAGTACTTAAAAAGTTTGAATTCTACCGATGTTTTTTCTTTTTACGAATCCCCCTCTTCTTTCCAGGCCTTGAAACGTTTTCGCCCTTACTCGACGACGACATCATCATCCTTTTTTAATATCGGCGGTAAAAAAAATAATTTCTCCGTTTTAAAATTGATGTTTCTCTATTCAAACTTTAAAAATTTATCGAGATCGAATCTCAGTTATTTGTTCTTGACGACGGATTTTCACAACAGGATAGGCAGCATTCGCAACGACATATTCAGGAACAATCTAATAAGCTATTTCCTCCCATTGTTCGTCGCCCTCTGAATTCGACGCGAAATTATCGATATCTTCAAATAATAAATATAATTTTGGAAATTTGCTTTTTTTATCATTAAACCCACCAAAAAGATATATCATAATGCTGATTCAACTCTTCTTTTTTGGGTTACTTTTTATTTTCCTAATAGGCTACCTCAAATCGTTTTCTCCGTTTCAAAGCAAGAAAAAGACCGATCTCGCTGCGGGTGCAGAAACGAAAACCGAATGCCCCGTTAAAAAGATTTATAAAAACATTAAAACTGTAATTTTTGGCGAATCGAATAATTCAAAGAGTTAATCATTTTTTTAAATCGATATATAAAAACGCGAGCGACAATAAATTTTTTTTCGGGGTTTGAGATTTTTTTCAAAGCAAACCTAAACCAAATATTTTTTTTCCTAAGAGGCCAAAAAATAAATTAAAGCGCCTTAATGAATAGAAAATCCGGAGCGACTAAAAATCTTTCAGTAACTTTTAACCCAAATAAATTATTCGGACCAGTGCCCCCTCCAAAACCGGTATTTGAACCGATATCCGAAGACGTCGAAAAGGAATCCGAGTTGAATAGTAGTTTGGAAGAATTTTCCACTCGGCTTACGGAGGAAGAAGTACAAAATGACCGCCCTAATGACGACGTCGGAGAAATGAACGAGGAAAGTATAAATTTGAATACGGATGATAGATCTTCGCTATACGTCGAAACGGAGGACGACAATGTTGACGTTGATAGCGATGACGACGATGATAACGATACTACCTTGAGCGCGACTTATGAAATCGGGGAAGAAGGCGCCGATATAGACCCAGAAGAAGAATTGAAGGAAGAATATTTTGTCAGAAATATAAAGGACCAATATTCTATAATACCGACGTATTCTTCTCCGTATATTGCGCACCTCGATGAAATCGACCCATTCGCGAAGAAATTTGAAACCGATATAGAAAAAAGCTTTTCGTCAGGACCCTATTCCGTAGAGAGAAAAATTGAATCAAATCGACAAAACGACGTTTCTTCACCATTGTATTATACTCCTTATATTGCTCACCTGGAAAAAATCAACCCCTTCGCGAAGAAATTTGAAAGCGATCGAGAAAAAAGTTTTTCTCCCGTATCGAAAGAATTGGAAACTAATCGAGGTGAAAATGTTTTACCGGGACCCGAACAATTTAAAAAAACTCAGCAAGATGATGTTTCACCGGAATTCCCTTACGCCGCGAAAGAATTCGAAGAAGGTAAGGACGAATATTTTTTACCAAAATTCATGAACCCACGGTACACTGCTCCTTCCCCTCCCCCTCCTCCTCCTCCTCCTCCTCCCGAGCCCAAAAAACGAGAGTCGTTATTACAAATTTGCTCCATTGTGGGTCTCGCGGTTGTTGCCATCGTGATCACGATAGCGCTCATTATAGCACGCGTTATAATGGATAAAAATAAAAAAATAATACCCGTTAAAACTGGTATTAAAACTTCTTCCGGCCAAGACATCTACGAATATCACTATTACCACGGGGATGAAAGCGATTACACAGACGACGACGACGATACAGACGATGGTGACGACGACGTAGACGACGACGAGAACGTCACGTCCGTCGAAGAGGAAGAGCGCGGAAAAAACGATATTGATAATAATAAAAAAAATAGAAAACCGCAATCCACGACGACGACGATCCCACCGGTTGTCAATGCCCCTCCTCCTCCTCCCCCGGGTGATACTCGAAACGAAATGAAAACCTTGCCCCGAACAATCCCCCTATTACTCTTTAGAGACGCCGTTTTGTTGCGTACCGCCGATAAAAGTTCACCCGTCGCTTTTTACCAATACGGTTTAATTCATTACAAAGTTTATCAATACGAAGAACGATTCGATAAAACTTTCTTCGAAAAGAATTTCTCAGAGTCGACTGGGAGAAAAAGGAAAAAGAGAAGGAATAAGGGTGATTTATGGATGGAACACGACTACAGTAGCGAAGAAGAGGAGAGCGACGAAGATTTTTCGGACGAGGATCTCTCGTTCTCTATCGCTGACGCGAATGACGCGATATACGAAGAAGAGAAGGTGCGGGAAACGGACGAATGCGACGGAGACTTTGAAGATCTATTGAACTGTAATACTTTCGAAAAGTATTACAAATTAAGAAAGGACGCGTGTTCGCTCTGCAAAGTTCAGCAGCTATTCACTAAAGTTAACGATGATTACAGCGACTCTTTCGTATTTTTAAGGGCGATCGAAGAAAATGAAATCGATAATAAGGATTTATCGGTCAAGGGAGTTACCCTATTTTATAGCGACAATATCACAAACGCTAAAAAATATAAAGGGAGTTATCATATAAGATTCGATGCGGATTATAATTACGTAGACTACGTAAATTATCCGTCGGGCAAAAGAAAGAGAAAAGAATTTGAGGAGTTACCAGCGACGGCGGAATCTCAATTTCGTTGCGCTGTAATGTCTGAAAATCATAAAGAATTCCTAACGTTAAAATCGAAGGGTAGCGACGACGACGTGGTCGAGTTCGAAATTTCCAAAATAGATACGAAACTGACATATTTTAAAAACAAGAGATCGTTCTTCGAAGAAGCTATAGTCGCCCTCGACCCGTTTTACGGCATGACTTGCGTTTCGTCTAAGGGTTATTGCGAAGGATTTTTGACACCTTTATCGAAGATATTCAAATTTCAACCGTATTTTAAGCGCGACTATAAATGCAAAATAAATATAGCGCCTCAACCGATGCGTCTGGTGTTGAAGGTTTTGAAACATAAAAAACGAAATGTAAAGAAAAACTACGAAGGTGAGGCGAAACGTCATCGCGCCGCCGAACACGACTTTGGTAAAATTCCTCTGGCCGAAATAAATTATAGGGCGGAGGAAAATATCGGCGGCAGCGACGATATCTATAGTAGTAATAGTAGTAAGGATTTCGCTAAAGAATTCCTATATCACGTTATTTCGAAAGTGGAAGGGAACGCGGTTAATAACGGGGAAGACTATAATGCGGATCGTTTTCGTAAATATTTCCCGCTCCTCGATAACAAGATTTCGACGGAAGAAATATACGGCGTAGAGGCGACCGTGAAATTTACCGAAAATCGCGCCTCGATGCCGCTAAAACTCATTTTGGAATCTAAAGAATTAATTCGCGTAATCCATTCACGGCCCCCCGTAGTTTACGCCAATTTCTTCTCCCCTAGTACGACGAATCGTTTAATTCACGTTTCCAAATCTTTTTTCTTCAACGGGGGTATAAATAGTAATTTATATTGTTATTGTTGGAATACCGAAAAGAATAATATTAACGACTACGATGGAAGAAACGAGCGTTTCCTTGAAATATTAAAGGGGTGCGATATTTCCGCACTGAAGTTCGAAGTACCTAGTTTTAAAAATAACAAAAAAATTAAAAAAGTTAATAAAAGCGTGGGAGTCGCGATCACCGATAAATGGATAGTTTTTTCTTGCGACCGATCGGAAATGTTCGATACCTCCTTTGAGTGGGAGGTGCGTGCGCGCGTGATTAAAGGAGAAGACGAAGAGGGAAGAGGCGCGTCGGATAATATCTTAAATCTAAATTCTCAGCGGTTTACGGTATACTCCTTAAAACCGCTAATGCCCCATTTTTCCCACGGGTTCGCGTACGTTAGACAATCTGAAATTTTCGATTCCAATCCAACGCTTTTAAAAAGCGAAGCCGCCGGCGCCGCTGCTGAAATTCCAAAGTGGATGCTCGTTAAGGTGGGGGGAGGAATCTCCCCCCCCTTCGATCGATACGAGCTTATCGAATCTACTCCGATCGACCTACGTATAATAAACACTGAAGAAAAAGAGGAGGAGGAAGAAGAATTAGAAGAAGAAGAAGAAGAAGAAGACGAGGGTGATACAAACCCAATGCGCGCCTACGGAATTGAAACGAAAATGTTGCCCTACCACGACGACGAATACGAAGATACGAAATTCCTGCTAATGAGCGAGGTCGAAATGCTTCATTATTTTAAGGCTAGCAAAAACGAAGACGGGAAAGCGATGTTACAAAGTTATTTGAGGAATAGAAAGTTAATGAATCGTAAATGTTTTATTGAAGAGGACGTGATGCGCCCGTATTTATTGAATCCGAATTAATTAATAACCGGTACTACCACTAAACGTAAATTTTATATTATGAGATAATAATAATATTATTAAAAAAAACATGGCGTTATCTTCCTCCATTTTATCCTTTAATTGCGAAAAGAATATCGTGCCTTGTACGACGAACGCAGAATGCAAAATTTTGTGCCAGCGATCCTCGGACATCGGCCGAATTAACGAGGTTAGTTTTTACGTCTGCGAAAAGAGGTCTTGCGCGAGAATAGGGATTCCCGAAAACATAAGCGATTTAGCTCTCGAAGACTTGAAAAATTTTCGAGCCTCTAATTACCGCAACCTCGACGCATTCGAGGCTAACTACGTAAAAAGGCACTCGGACGATTTTGTGTTGAAAAGGTCCTTATATTATATGGAATTAATGGATAATTTCGTCAACGGCGGCGACGACAGCGATAGTTTTTCGTTTCTGAATGTAAATCCCGACGACGTCGACGATTCGACAACTACTCCGTCAATCGTCGAAATTGGGGGGGATGAAGATAGGAAAAAATCGGGGGTCGAGAGGGAGGACGAGGGCGATATTCGAAAATGGCGGGGCGAAGCTTTAGAAAACGAAGCCGAAACGGTGATCGTCGACAAGGAACGTAGCAGCATCGACGAGAAAAGGGCGAAAAATACGCTGCTGTCTTTCTCACGTATTAAAAAGTTTCACGGAATCGCACCCGCCGCGTCTTCGAAAGCGGACGAGTATTTTTTGAAAATGGTCGATGAAGATAATAATTCTCTCTTTCGAGAAATAAACGACGCTGCTCACCACCGGAAATACATGGAAAAGCTCGTCGTTGAATCCGAATCCCAGGACGTAAGGGGCTCAGCGTCATCCCCGCCGTCGGACTCGTTTCGATTTTTATGCAACGAAGAAATGGGCGCCGGATTCGAAATAATGCGGTACTCCACTTTTCAAAACGGCGAGCGCTACGACATTCCGCTCTGCTTATGCCTCCATCCGGACAAATTATTCGGTCCCGCCTGCAAATGGCGAACTAATTTTGACGTCACCGATTACGACCAATGGGAAAAGAGCGGCGGAAGAATGTTCCCGCTTCGGGACAATATAGACGACTACAACAAAGCTTTAGATTTTTGCAGGAAAAAAAGTATGAATTTGGTCGCGCATTTCGACTCTTTTCATAACACCTATTTTTGCAAGCCCAAGGCCGAGCGCATTCAGGAAATATTAACGAACAGCAGCGAAGGCAATACCCCGAGCGTCCTCGAATCGCAATTATTAGCGTCATTTAACGACGACGAAGGAGAAGGGGGCGACGATTCTCCGAGCCTGAGACTCAATATTTTCGAATATAGTTTAACCGATATTTTATTTAATACTCCGACGAGTATGAACGGGTAAAGGGCGCAAATAAAGATTCTCGATCATTTTTACTTTTTCTTTTAAATCCTTAATAGTTAGCGAAAAAAGGTATAATTCGTCTCCGGTCTTTGTAAGGTATTCGCGTAAGATTTCTCTAACCCTTTCTTCGGGACAGCTTACGTTGGCCGCGAGACGCTTATCGTTACTATTATATTCAGCTAATTTGTAAAACTCGTCCATATAATATAATTCTAGGGAATCGTAATCACGAGAAGTTATATTGGGCCTCGAATTTTTTTTCTCTTTCCTCTTCGCGAATACTGAATTAGCGTTCCGAAACGCTCGTTTCGTAATTTCGTGAACGCAGGCCGAAAAATCTTTTAACCGACTCAAATCGATTCCGTATAAATCGTCGTCGGCGTCGCCGCTATCGCAGCCGGTTTCGTTCCCGAGGCGGATGAATAAGGAGCGGTAGAGAGATAAAATAGTCCCGTAATTTATAAGCGAGTAGTTAAAAAACTCGGAGGCATAACTGACTAATCGATTACATTCGATTATCGACTCTAGTAACGCCGAATCCATGATGACAACGGCGTCGACGGAAGCAGCGCGAATATTTCTCGAATCTCGACGGTCGATCGCTTAAAAAAAAGATTTATACCTCACCAAATTATATATCGTCCCGGAAATATCCTTCAACGATTTTATAGGAAAATTGTCTTTCAGAAACAGTAAAATCGCCGGAAACCTCAATTTCGGCGAAATCAAATATTCGTTAGAATCGCAAAATTTAAATATTAGATCCAAATCGGGATCTAAATTGACTCGAGATTTAGATTTATCGAGAACAGTAACGGACTTTTTGTACGATTTAAAATTTCTCCTTTTTTTCGTTAGGTTGTCGCCGCTAAATATTTTCGGCTGTATTACGCGCTTTACGTATTTTTCGATGACGTTATCACCCGCCACCGTATCCGCCGAATCTATCCCTTTGTAGCACACTAGTTCGTTGCAAAACTGGATCGGAATATAAATTTCTTCGATTTCCAACCGCGGGACTTTGTATCGGTGCGATCGGGAAATAAGATTCTCGTACACCGATAAAAAAAGAAAACAGTCGGAAAATGTTTCGAATTTAAAAAAAACGTTGAGAGCGTGAAAAATTGGTACGTCGCTTTTGTAAGTCTCGTCGTCGTATTCCTCTCCTTCCTCTTCGTATTCGAAAAGGTCGCTAAAAAGGTTTAACGGGTTAAATTTCATTTCTCTAAGTAAATACTGATATAAAGATTTGCATACTTTCATGAGACTCATCGAATTTGAAAAATTTAAGGCGTCCCGGGTTTTCCTTTTTCTTTTCAACCCTCCTCGCCCTCGCGCGCGCCCGTCTTCCGAATAATATTCGTCGTCGTAATCGTCGTCGTAATCGTTATAAGCGTCGTAACGTCCGCAACCGACCACGCAGTCACCGCCACCGTTGCGTCTTTCTCGAAGAATGGTTGTCGAGAGAGCGTAACAAGTTTTAGAGGAACGACAAGTAATGTCCGTTAAAATTATCATCGCGCTCGGATATAATTTAACGATTATTTTCCGCGATGGCGCGAGGGGATTTATTTTTCTTATCAACCAGCCCTCGTGTTTCGATAACAACTTCTTCTCGCCACGCTCGTTAATCGCGCGAATAAATTTGTAATAACTATTATTATTATCTTCGTCGATCTTAGTCATTGGAAAATAATCGCGTTCGTCGAACATTTTTTTATTGATGATAAATCTTATTTCGAATGAGTTTCAAAAATATAATTGATTTATTTCTTTTACGAAATATCTTTCCGAAATCGGAAGAGTTTGAAATACGAGATTCGCAATATTATAACGTTTTCTTTTACGACCGCAACGCGACGCGTCCGCCACTAAAAACTTTGCCCTTTGCGTCCGAAGAAAGAGCCCCCGTCGTAAATATCCTGGTGGCCGTGACGCCCCCATCGAGGAAGAGAAAAAAGTATTTTATCGGAAACGAAGAAATTAATATTTTGAAAAATGTTTTTAGCTAGGTCTTCGTCCGCTCTCTTTTCACTATCGGTTTTCATTTTTTCTTCCCCCCTCTCTCTCTCTCTCTCCTTCCTTTTACTTATATATCGATAAATATACGCGATAGTGCGTGGATACACACGTATGTGCGTACGTACGCGCGTGTGGGAGCGAGACAAATTTTTATGAGCGCCTAAGCGCTTAGGTAAGCTATTTTTGAAGAATATAATATTTTAAATAAAGAAAAAAAAATTTTAAATAAACTCTCCTCACGCATTATAAAAGGGTGGCTTCGATCGAGCTCGGCACTCACCTCACGATGGAACGCTTTAGCGCTAAGAAGAGCTCTAAGAAAATAGAAGCGAAGCAAAAAATAAAAAAGCCGACTTCGGATGAAGAAAACAAAACCTTGGCGAGACTCTCTTCCTACTTTTCTCTGTCTAAAAGTAGCGTCGTCGCGACACAACCGACGAAGCAGAAAAGGTTTTACCGCCAACACGACTATTGGGAGGCGGAGAGACCTTCGACCTCTCGAGTAACGGAGCCCGTACACTACCAACGTTTTTATGACAATGATGGTGATGCCGAAGGTCCGGTCGCTCTTTCGACGCCTAAGATGAAAAACAAGGAACTGAAGAAAAAGAAGAATACCGACATATCCCTCTCTCCGAGTATACCGACTATGGACTATTTATATCCCGCGAACACTCGCGATTGGACACCGAGCGATTCTTTCGAATACGGTCGTGAGCGAACTGATTACGTCCAGGAGCGAACTTATTTCGATGGCGCGGGTACCGAAATAAAGTACCAAGAAGAGCAGCAGCGGCAGCAGCGGCAGCAGCAGCAACAGCAGCAGCAGCAGCAGCAGCAGCAACAAAAATCTACTAGAGAGAGTTGGAGCGGATCGAAACCCAAAATAAAAAAAGATAAGGTTCTCAGAGAAGCCCGAGTACGAGCTTATTTCGATAGCGATCCAATGGAAATATTGGATGCCAACGGATTGTTTCGAATATCGCTATCCGCCCACGTCATACACGGAAGAACAAACTTATTTCGAAGACTCTCCTATCAAAATAGAGAGCACACATCCCTCTAGAAAAAGCTCGAACGGGTCGTCGGGGACAAAACCAAAAATAAAGAAAGATAGGATGTTCAGAGACGTTCCTCTCGATTCAAAATTGGAAGCGAAATTGGAAAAATTAGACAGACTGCCTCGCAGTAGCAACACCAACTTCAAAGAAGAAAATTTCAAACCCCGCATTTACAGCGAAAATACCCCGAGTACCAGTAGAGCTCAGAACGTCTACTGCGCCGAAGGAGGTGATAACTTTCTTCATCATCACGAAAAGAGCGACCGTAAGAAATGGAAATCGCAATTTTATATAGACTCGCGCGTTTATGATTACGAGCCTTTAATAAAAAGTGAACCAGAAACGGGCGACGTTCCCATCCAGAACTCTCCTAGTCAAAAAAATGACCAAACGGGACAACGTTTGAGTGAAAGTTATAGCCTCACCGATACCCGTGATGTACACCACGCAAAGACGTATGTGCCGCTAGATATATACGATTACGATTCCGCGTCTTCCAGCATGTCTTCTATCATCGGCGATGATAGTCAGTTTTCCGAACTACCTCGCGACGAGAAAAAAAAAGTTGTTTACAAGTTCCTGTCGGGCAACATTTGGAAGAAATTACGACCTTCTTAAACTTCCAGCTAGATTTTAATTTCATTTTTTTATGTATGCGTGTAAAATAAAGGCTGGTAATATCGCTTGTATGTTTGTTATTTTCACCAACTATTTTTTTTGTTAAAAATTAGGTAATAATAAAAGACGCCAACACAAAATAATTTTTTTTAAAAATTAATATAAATATAAAAAAAAATTAGGAATTCAAATATTCATAATAATTAACAATTAGAATTTTGTATTTATAAGGTTGTCACCAACGATTATTCCGAGCTCATTCTTCGAGACTATTCATCAAAACGATTAGAACGAGGACGGATAAATAAACGCGAACGATTATGAAAGCCATCGGAATAGATTTGGGGACGACGTACTCTTGCGTCGGCGTTTTCGCAAACGGGAAAGTCGAAATTATCGCCAACGATCAAGGTAATAGAACTACCCCTTCCTACGTGGCCTTTACCGACACCGAAAGGCTGATTGGCGACGCGGCCAAAAACAATATTATATTATATATATAAATTATATATATATATTTATATTATATATATTAAAATTAGTTAAAAAGAAAAGAATAGATAAATAAAATAAAAAAAGCGTTCACGACTAACGCCACTACTGGCCGGGAGCGATAACCTTCTTTCCCTCCTCCTACCCCCCCTTTATCGATGTCCCCCACTACTCTTTCGCTTTAAGACGGATTCAAAAAAACAAAAATGGCCTTTTGGATGACCGTGTCTTTCAAAATTACTTTAAGTTTCGATTCCACCCGTTTACGAGCATCTTCGTAGGGAAGAAATATTTTTCCTCGACTCGCGTTCGTTTTCCGAGAAAACTCATTCTCGATAAAACTGCGACATACGTTTCTGAACACATTTTTTATATCGAACAATCGTCTTACGACGTCCTCTCGTATATCAAAATGTCGCTCGGCTACGAATGCGAGATCCGTTAAATTGAAGTCGCCGATGCGCCTCTTATCTTTATCAACCCCGAAAAAAACATTTTCGTTCAACCCGATATACTCGTTGAAATCTAAAATGTCGTACGTTTCGCTAAAGATTTTTAATTTTTCTATAGCCGTTTCGCGTTGTTTATCGTCGTCGAGATAATTAAAATTTTGACGATTTTCCATTTTAAATTTTTCAACTATTTCCAGGCTCGATCGAAGGGTGTATTTCTCTAATTCTAGGTTATACGCGCCGTCCCTTTTATTTTCGGCTAATCTTCCCCCGATCGTGAACAAATATACTATCGCGGACGACGGAGAAAAATCCAGAATTATTTCTCGAACGCGTCGATCGACTAGCTCGCGGAATAACGAGGACACGAATTTAATTTTCTTTTCTTCCGGCACCTCGTCGCGATACGCGTAAAAAAAAAACAAGGGCTTCGTCAAGGTTTCCGATTCGCGGATCGCCGTATCCGGCGATCTTATTAATTTTTCTTTATATTCCACTAAGTCGCGACGATCTAAATAAACGGCGAAGGTCGCGAGTATCGATTCCAGTTTCGTTCGAAGGTAACTAAACCGCTCTTTGAGAATTATCAAATTGATCCCCGCGCACGCTAATCCGGCTAGGTGCGCGTCTTTATAAACCGCCAAGGGGTTTTTAAAAATGCAGTAAGTGCAAATCCGCGTGAATACGTCGGTTTTCATCAGGGGTTTTAAAACTTTCGCGACAGGCGGGGTAAAAACGGGCACCACCGCGTTCACCCTGGTCCCGTTATCTAAGGCGACGCTCCTTAAACCTCTTCCGACCTCGCTATCTCGGAACTCGACGGAATCCGTAATCGTAGAAGAGTCCATGGAGGTTTGACTCAGTATTGGATATATATTCTTTTGATCGCTCAAGGTCGCGCGTATTTTCCACGGCGTCTCCGTAGTCGTCTCGTAAACCAGTAGGGGGATACCGGTGACCGTGAAAAGCTTAAAGAACGGGATTTTACCGCGGTTTACTAAGTCGACTAAATGAGGGTCGCGAAGATCTTGAATCGTCGACTCGAACGTTACGCGACACCGGTTTTGCCAAATTTCGTCTTCGGGGATTTCGTTTAGCCTCCCCATTATAGATCGCAATACGTTAACGAGGTCGCTTTTTGCGAATTCGGTAAATTCCCACTCGCCCCCCGTTACGGAGTAGCGCTCGCGGGCTTCGTTGGACGGTAGCATATAATTTAGAAATTTCATTTTTCTAGAAACCGGCGCCACCGAAGTCGGCCAACGCGGTTCAAAAATATCGCGCGTGGAAGATATTATTTCCTCGCACTCGAAAACCGAACTCGCTAAATCGAATTGAAGAATTCTTCCCCGGATATTTAACATTTGATTATCGTTTCCTAATTTTCCGATTCCATTTTTAAAAGCGCGGTGAACCATTCTCTTCATAACGTCTACGCTCTCCGTCAGTTTATCCCGCTCAAATTTCATTACCTCCTCGTACCTTCTATAATAATCGTGACGTTTCTTGATACGAAAACGCCACCTCTGAAATATTTTATTCGAGAGGAAATTTATATCGACGTCGCTCTTTTTTTGAACGACTTCTAGACGCAAAACGCGACTACTCTCGCCGGATTTGTGTAGCGTCATCGATAATAACGATTCGAGGAGAAGGGGATCCGTTCTGAAATAAATAAAATCGCGAAACGTATAAACCGTGTCGCATTTTTCGTTGATCGGGTAATCGCGTTTGTCGTAATGATCGTCCTTAATCGGACGCAGATATCCCCCCGGCGTAAATTTAACGAAATCGTTTCCACCGTCGTCGTCATCGCCGTTCAGCCACAAATAATCGTTAGTGTTGGCGGCCGGAAAAATTACACCGGACGCGAATTCCAGTACGGCGTGACGAATCCGAGGATCCTTCCAGACCACCTCGTAAATGCGAATATTTATCGACGCCATGAAGGAAACATAACTAAATCGCTCGATACGCATTATTATTATACTATTATTATTTATTTATCGTTCGTTCGAATACGGATAAAATACGTTAGATTCTCGATTAAAATTTAAAATCTTTTATGCTATTTTTTTGCAGAATTGATTTTTCGCATAAGATAACGGCTTTATCTTTCAATAATTCTTTCGCTTTCTCGGCCGAAACAACGCACGAGTCCTCTTTTACAAATAAATTATTAGTATTATCGCTTTTAATAACGCCGCTACTATTTTCCCTCGCGTCCTTTTCGATATTGGCTTTCACGAGATTTTCCTTCTCGGCAGAAACGATTACCGGGGTTAAAGTAAAGTCGTCTACCAAAAAAAAAATGTTGGAAAACATCATCTCCCAAAAATTTCCGTTTCGATCCGCCCTATCGATGGAGTAATCGGAAAGAGAAAAAAATGAGCCATCCGCCGCCACCCCTTTTCGGTAGCCCCTCGTCGGGGGCGCGATATGTTTCATGAACCAAATGGTGGCGCTAATCATATCCTTAATTTCTTCGCCGCCGGCGGAATTATCGTTTTTAGCCACCGCCTTCAAAACCTTTTCTTTCAGCGTTTCTTCCCGGTATCTCTCGTTCGTTGGCGCGGTCATGTGCCTCCTCGTCGAAAAGTTACCCCTTTTCGCGGAAAGGAGTCTCTGAACCGTGGCGTGATCGTTGAAATATTTAAAATGGGTAGCCATCTGCTCGTGTGTTAGATGAATACTTCCGAAAAGTTTAAAGTATTTCGTGAAAGCGAAAATCGATTTTTTATCGCTCCCGATCTCGGAAACAACGCTGAGGATAGAGTCCGCAAGCATGCTGAACGCCGACACCCTGTAAATGTGTGCCAGCTCGTGCGAGTTGGTTATCAAATGCATCTTGGCGATTTCTATACGATCTTTTAAAGGTTTTTTTAAAAAAATTACGTTATCGAAATCCTCGTTCTTATTGTCGTCACTCGGTTCTCCTCCGGAGTCGAAAGGAGGAGGCTTTCCCGAATATCTAGGGATGCCGAAATTCACGTAATCGCAGAGAATCATATTTTTAATTAACTTTTCCTGACCCCGAGAAGAATTCGGGAAAATGTTATCCTCCAAATCGAAATTGCAATACCCTACCAAAATATAAAGAGCGTAAAATGCCAAATCACCGATATTCAAAACGCGATACGATAGAGAGGCCGCTGATCCCTCCTTAAACGTTATGAACAATTCGTTAAAAGAAGAATGTAGCCACAACTTTTTAACGTCCAAAGGAACGGGGGCACCCGAATTAACTATGTTTCCCCTCTCCTCGTAATAAAAGGGATATCTCGACCGATTGTCTTTGAAAGAGTACGGCGTCGAGTAAAAGTGTCTCTTGCAATGTTCTTTGAAGGTCGCCGCTTCGTTATTCACCCGATCGGGAAAAAACAACCGCTCTAATCTCAGTCGCGGCAACTGCAGTGGCGGTGTCGCTTCCGATTTTTTTACGAAAGAAGAATTATTACCGTTATCGTCGTTGTCGATGGTATTTTTATTATTATTATTATTATTATTAATTATTATTTATTTTATTATTATATTATATTTATTATATTTTTATTTATTTTTTATTATTATTATTATTATTATTATTATTATTATTATTATTATTATTATTATTATTATTATTATTATTATTATTATTATTATTATTATTATTATTATTTTTTATTATTATTATTATTATTATTATTATTATTATTATTATTATTATTATTATTAATAGTAGTAGTAGTAGTAGTAGTAGTAGTAGTAGTAGTAGTAGTAGTAGAATTAGTTTTTTCCCTAACCATTAACATATTTGTAATGGCCCGCGATTTGATTAAATTTAACGCGTTGAACCCGTAGTGCTTCTCCACGCGCTCCGGAATATCTATTTCATAGGCGTTCAGCATCAAACTGTGAGGGGGTGGAGGAGGCAATCCCACGTCGAATCCCATAACGACGTGCAACTTTTCGTTATACTCCTTCGCGCTCTCCACCACTCGCGATTTCGCTTTCTCGTCGTCGGAGATCATATCGGAAATGAGTTTTTGAGACAGCCTAGACCCGATGTTGTACCTATTTTGCGAAGATACGTGACGCGTTAGCTTGTTTAACCGAACGACGTTGAATCCGAGAAGGCTTAAAACGTGCGTCGGAAGGCCCAAAACGTGAGGAAACCGTTGCTTTAGGTGGGACGATCCTTGCTTCCCGGTCTTTTCATCGAGTGAAATGTGCTCAGACTTGGCTTTGCTATCGATATAGAAGGGCAAGCCGAAAAGCAAATCTATCGCCAATTTAACGGTGATAGGATTCACGTCGGACCAGCGGCAAAAATATACCATTCCGAAATACAAATACAGTAAATGAGCGCAGTAAACGCGCAAATTCCTTTTAATACTTTGGTCGTCGCGGGAGCTGCGGGAGACGCTCGTCCTCGCATCGTCGCCGCCGCCGGAAGCGAGTATCTTTTCGCCCGTTTTTATAGTCATGAATAAAAATTTCAAAGTGCTAACGATCGTCGCGGCGGATAAAGTGCTCTTTTTCGGTTTCCCGAAGCGCGTTTCTCCCTTAAGAATATCTTTGCTCCTGAAATATTCTCGGGAGTGAAAATTTTCGACGAGGAGTCTGTTGAAACTCCCTTTCGGCAAAGGGCGGAAAATGTAAGAATTTATGGTGTTCAACTGATGAAAAAATGTTCGTTTGCTTATGTGAGAACCTCGAGCGAAAAAAAACATTTTCAAAGCTAAATAGTTGCACGGCACGGGGGGAAAAACGTTTATTCTTCGGGCGGCGTGCCCGCTGATCTCGTTACACAAGTAAAGTACTGCGTTGTAATAAAAATATTTGCGAATAATGTCTTTTATAACCCTGAGCGAACTATCCTTGATCGAAATTTGTTTCAAAGATATCAACTGTAATATTTGTTTTTCGAGTTCCTCGTCGAAATTACACTGCCAAATCAGATCTATCCCACCGGTTTTCCCATTTTCATTATCCGGGACCCTACCCGCTATGGCGCCCCAACCGTCGCCGCCACCTTCGTTTTCATTAATAATTCGGGTATCGAAGTTTTTCGTTTTCCTTTCCAAATAGGACAAAAAGTTTTCCTCCTCGTCATCGCGCGCGTTTGTCTTTACGCCCATTTTTTGTAGTTCCTTTTCGCAAATATAGGAGGCGTGCAAATAACTAGTCGGAACTTCGATTCTGATCATTTTTTCGTCATCTATTACAGTCGCGTCGTTACGAGCGCGGCTCCATTTCGACGTTATTTCGTCGAACGGAGACGACGACACCGCAGTCGACGAGTTGAATGGATAGGAATTCGGATTATGTTTCGACGGATTCAACAGTCGAAATTCTATCTCTTCTTCGTTGGGCGTGTCGTTTAACACCATATACAACGAACGTTTCCTGCCATCGGAAGACGCGAAACTAGAAAATTCCTTCGCGTATTCCACGAGAACTTTATAAAAAGAGCCCGTGAAAATTTCTGAATCGGAACAATCCGTATCTCTAACTGTTTCCGCGTGCGCGAGCGACGCTGCTACGACGTGTTCTGATACGTTCGGTAATTTCGGATCTCGCTTTTTAGATATTTCGTATTCGCCCTCTCGCAATTTTTTAATACTCTTCCTTTTAAAGTTCGTTTTTCTACCAAAAATGTCGCGAGCTTTTATAAAAATGTTAATTCTATTATCGATTAGAAACTTGGATGCGAACGCTACCGAAAAGAAAAGAGGGGGCCGCGGCGGCCCCGCCGCCGATGATTCGTTTTCATCGGCAGATATTTTCTTCTTCTTTCGCGACGACTGGAAGAAAGAACGATCCCTGGAGGCGTACGATAACGCGGATCTTAAATTAAAATGGAAGTTTTTCTTCTCCCCGCCTTCTTCGGGATAAATCGTGCAGTTTTCATTGGATAAGAGGTTGTAGAGCAACTGGACGTTATTGACGCTCGCAGAAGAATCGTCGACTCTCGTTCTTTTTCGTACCCTTTCGCCCTCGGTATTGCTTTTTACCTCAGTTTCTTTATAGCTATTTACGCTTTCGTGGTTATCTTCTGGTTTGGTTTTTACAATTGGTTTTCTCTTTCGAAATAAATTTCGCGATATGAAATCTATATTTCCTAAATCGTTTTCATTTTTCATGGTGGGAATAGTAAGATAATAAATATTAGTATTAATTCTATCTATCTAATAAAATTAGTATTATATATTACGGTAATAACGAAAGATATTTTTTTAAAATTATTATAAAAATTATAATATATAATAAATTTATTATAATATACGATAGTTTTCACGCCATAAATCGATCGTGTCGCAGTGTTAGAAACCATAATATTTTAAATTCTTTCGCGACAAGGCCTATCGGCGATATAGTCATTATGGAGTTGCTCTTTGATCACATTGCGAAAAAAATCGACGCTTTTATCGCTAGAGAGCAAATATCAGACAAGATCGAAAAAAAATGTATTAGGGGAGACATTAGTCTGATCGCAAACGCGTTCTCAGATCCAACAGAATACGATGAAATCATCAAAGAATTGGATCTCGAAGAAAAACGCGTGAAGAATCGTAAAATCTTTTTATCGGAATGCCAGCGAGGTTTCGCCGTCGAAGACGACACTTCCCTCATCAGGGAAGGTATTCGAATCACTTTTAAGCAGAACCAAGTATTCTTCAATTTTTTTTCGGATATTTTATGCTTGGTAGAAAATCCGTTTAATATTTTGAACTACCTTTTTAAAACGCTCGTAACCTTGAACCCGAAATCGTCATTCGAATTAAAAAATCATTTCGTTCCTCAAAATACCGCCAATATCGGAGAGAATGTCGAATTCGGAAACGTGTACGCGTCATTCACGGCCGCCAATTTCAAGAATCGAAATATCGTATTCATGTTTTATCACAGCAACGTATTTAAATTCGACAACGACCCGAATTATAGTTTAGGCTGCGTATACCAGAGCTCATTTCCTAGATCGACTAGCAATGTCGGTAAAAACGAAGACGAAAATGGCGGTAATGCCTCGTTGTTTGATACCGGTAGCGACGGTCAAATGTCTTCTTCTTCGCCTTTCGCCTCTGCTGACAAAATGATTCAAAAAAAGAAAAGTTTGTTGTGGACAGACCGCATGGGCTCCGCCCTCGTAATACCGTCGACCGTCGCTAAAAAAGGACACGAAAAGCCATTCAACAGAAGAGGCGGTGGTCACGGCGGCAGAGACGGCGATGAATACGACGAGGATTTCGTAGAAGATCTAGATTCCCACAACGACGGTGACGACGACGACGACGACGACGACGACGACGAGAGAAGATATAATGAGGTGAGAAAGATGGATGTCAAAGATACTCTTTTAAATTACTGTTTAGCCAGAAACGCAAAAGCGTTTAAAATTCATCCGGCGGGCTCGATAATTTGTCGATCCGCTCACACGATCAATTACGTTATCGATTACAACAGTAGGTTTTTGACGTACTCGAATGCCGAAATGAAGCCCGCGGTGGAAAACGTGATAAGCGATTTGAAGGCCAAAAATATATTTTCGAATAGTTTGGAAAACGAAAAGGCGATAGCTATCGCGATTTCGAAAGCGGTAGAGAGCGAGGCGATGGCGTCGATGCCAGATTTGATCGACGTTAATAGTCCCCAATACAGAATGATGAAATTACTTTGGATCGTATTCACATGCAGAAAGGAAAGTAACATGATATATTTATTGAACGTTTTCACTCACTTAATTCTCGGCAACGTTTTCTTTGATCCATCGCGCGATATGTATCGTTTTAACAAGATAAAGTCGGTAAAAACGATCAAGAACGTGCCCAAATTCACGTTGTTCAAAAATAAAGACACAGCGTATGTAAAAATTAACGCGTACTGCGGATGCGATTGCGACAAATGCGGTAGAAGTAACCATAAATCTCACCAAATCAGAAACACCTCGTACGATGGCGAACCCTTAACGCTGTACACGAATGTTAGGGAATATAAGATCGCCCGAAATTATCACAACAGTTGCTTTACTAGGTCTGCTTTCCACTCTTTGTTTTGCAATCGCGTAACCTTTTCCGCCACCAGAGACTCGAACCCCAGTGAGTACATGAGAGATTTGCTGTACCTCGTCGGATACAGGGACGAGAAGTGCTACAAATATAAATTGAACCAAAAAGGGAAAGAACTTTTGATGGAAAAAATGAATAAGAACATAGGGTGCGGCGACCTTTTCATCAAAAGGCCCCGCGATGAGGTGATGGCGAAAATAAAAGAATGGGAAATAAGCCCCCGGGACGCGATTCTATGTTACCTGCGGTGTTACGAAGAATTGAGCGGTTTCCGAAAAAAATCCAAGGAGGACGCTAAAGCGTTCAGGGTCTCAACCTTGCCTTTCGCGAAAATGTTTTTTTCCAACGTTAAAAACGCTAATGACGCTCGCGACATCGTCACGAAACAAAATAGCTTAAGGATTCACAGAATTATGAGTGGTATGATGAACGTAGATTCGATGAGCGGATTCCTCGAAGGGTTTTACGTTTCCGTCACTAACGGATACACGATCGAAATTTTTAACGCGAATACCAACATTTTAGTAATGAATAACGAGGTGGGTTCGTCAAACGCCAAAAGCGGAGATCCCGGGTTCTTTTCCGTTTCCAATTTAATGCCCGAAATGTCTTTTAACCAGAGCGTAATGGTCGAGGGCTTTACCGAAAGTGACGGTAGCGGCGCCTCCGAAGCCGAGAGCGATGACGGAATTGGAGCGTATGAGAGGAAAAGAAAAAAAAACTCTGGAAACGGCGATATTAAACGGTATAAGAAAAGTTGGTTAGTAGAAGAAGAAGAAGAGGTGGAGGTGAATGAAAAAATGTATAACGTCGAAAGCGATAACGAAAAGGAAGAAAAGGAGAGGCTCGCAAATGGAATCGAATTCCCGATGGAAGAAAAAGAAGCTTCGAGAGATTCTATTCCTTTAAATTAAATTTCGAAACGTTTTGATCCAGCATAATTATTCGTTGAGTTCCATTTCAAAATTATTATTATTATTATTATTATTATTATTATTATTATTATTATTATTATTATTATTATTATTATATTATTTTTTTTATTATCATTACTAACATAATTATTATAAGAATTGTATTTTATTATTATTATTATTATTATTATTATTATTATTATTATTATTATCATTATTATTATTATTAGTGTCATTAATATTATTATTAATATTATTATTATTATTATTATTATTATTATTATTATTATTATTATTATTATTATTATTATTATTATTATTATTTTATTATTATTATTATTATATTATTATTATTATTATTATTATTATTATTATTAATTATTGCAAATAATATTTGGTTAATGAAAATAAACACACGACTCTAATCGATTTTTATTTTACAACAATACCATCTAGACGCCCGTTCGACCTACTAGTTCGATAAAATTTTGGTTTTGATTCTCTTCGAGATATTTTTTTTGTTGACGGAATATCGTTTTTCCATCTTTTCGGTAAACGGGCGTAGAAATTCCGAATTGAACTCGGACACGAGTTTGTTAGTTCTAATTTTTTCCATACATCCCTTCGATTCGTTATCGTCCTCGATTTCAAAATCGAAGAGTCGAGTCGCGTTATAGAACGCTGTGTTATTAGCGTCAATTTTCCCGAGGGTTATCAGCAGCAATAAAAGCAAAGCGAAAAATACGCACAACGTTAAAAACGCGATGGTCAAAAGAGGGTAATAATATATTTCGCCTCTCTTCGATAATTTCGCCAACAAAAGCGCGATGACGAAAGCAGTGGCTGTGAGCGCGCTAACTAAGCTCGCAGACACTTTCGATAGAGCCCGGTTTCCAGTTTCGATTCTACTTTTCAAATATTTTTCTTCGTAACGGTCGAGGGTTAAAAACGGAATACGCGAAGCGTTATATCTAACGATGTCGCAATAGAATAATCCAGCACTAAATATATCATTTATATCTTTTTTAATTTTTATCGACACCATTTCGTCATCAAAATCCGACTCGGTTTGCGTCGGAAATATCGGCTGACCCAAACTATTGACCGTTCTACCGTTCAAATAGGCGTAATAGTGTTTTATGTACATTTCATCGTCGGTTTCGTCGAACGTGGGTTTATAGATGTCGTTGTCGTCATCGTCGTGGTCGTCGTCGTCGTCGTCGTCGTCGTCGTCCATTCTCTTTTTTGTATCGGAATTGACCGCCGCCGCCGCCGAAGACGCGCCGCCCCTTCTCATTTGAGCGTCTATGATGTAATCGATTATGTCTTTCGGGGAGAAGGGCACGGTTTCGGAATCGACGAGCTTCATATTTTCCTTGAAGAAGGTTCGGTAAGAGTCGATATAGTTTTCCAAATCTTCCTTAGATCGTTTTTCGTTTAACCATTCCTGTCTAAAAACGAGATCCAAAACGAGACCGATTATGGAAACGATCAATAAAACGGCGGCGGCTACGTTGAAGGCCACCGTCGCTAAACTCGCGAGCAGCTTTAGCATCATCAAAGACGTGCGTACGGCGGTAGATATAATCATCGCTGTCAGTTTTCGACCGGCGAAACTTACCAGACTCTTGGAAATAATTCTTCCCGCGACTCGAGACCCGTAGCGCCCCGCTTTAGCGCTTAGATTGTGAATCGTTTCCAGCGATAGTTTTTCGACTAATTTTTTGCTCAAATTCGCCGAACGCTTGAGCAACACACTCACCGCGGCGTCAGCGGCCACCCCGACGACCATATTTTGGTACCAAGTGAAATCTTTCTGCGTGAATAGGGAAACCGTGTCCTTCCAGATGGCTATCGCGATATTTCCGACTGGTTCTCTCCAAAACTTCTTCCACGGATCCTCCTTAGTCGGAACGTGCGCGATAGGTTTCAAATCCGTCGTCGCTTTTCCCGAATTCGGTAATTTGATCATTTTTAAACAGTACTCGGGATAAAAGTTTTCGAAATTCCTCTCTTTATCGGGAATATTATTCGGGTACTCGATCGCTAAAACCGCCGCTGCCGCCGATTTAGCGGCGACTAACGACGACTCTGACTCGAAGAAGAAAGGAGAGGCGGAGGTATACGGCGGCCGTACGGAGGAGGAGGAGGAGGCCGCTACGACACCGGCTTTCGCGCTTTCTTTCGTCGCCGAATGTTGTCGCTTTTTACGAAGATAATTCACCACGAAATGCCTGAAGCGAAAAAATATATCGAGCCACACCTTAAGTTCTTCCCGCTCTTTTTCTTTAACGTTATCATTACTCGAACTATTCTCGATTTCCGCTAAAAATACTTTTTTTAATTCCGTTTCCGTGTATCCGAAAGCTTCGGCTTGTATAATTAAATTCGTTAAAACGGTAAAAACTTCCCCGCACACTCCTTCCAGAGGAAAATTAACGTCGTTCGGCGCGCTCTTCGGAACCCCTTCTTTTAATAGCTTTGACGCGAACTGAAAATTCGAGGGAATATCGTCGACGTCGTCGACGGTGGCGGTTGCGGTTGGGGTGAATGAATTTTTATTTTCGAACGAAGACGGCGGGACGTTCACTTTTTCTCGAACGGTGGAGGAGGCAGCGACGGTTTTGCCGCTACCGCTACCCGTAACCGTGAATCGAGGAAGACTTTCCCTCAACGCTTTCGAATCGGAACCGAGAAAAAAGTTGGTTATTACTCGACCTACGAAGAGCTCGGACACCTTAGCGCCGAAGGAAACGTAGCAATCCTTTTTCGCGCTGTCGAATCGCTGTTTGAAGTAATTGCAGTACTCGTAAGTGATTTCGAATCTGCTGTAGGTCTCGTCAGTTATCTTAAACGGCGGAACGTCTCTCGTGTTGTATCCTTCGATTTTTTTCCCGGAGGCGGAGAACCTGCTTTCGGGGATGGTGGCGAAAATTAAAAGTTGCTGATTAATGGCGCGACAAAAGCTCTCTCCTTTTTTTTGAATATACAAAGTTCCTCTCGGAACCGGTTTTCCGGTCTCTTTATTAATTTCCATATCTATGTCGAAACACGCCGACTGGCAAGCTTTGAAACTAACGCCGCCGCTCTTTACCTCGGTTTCTTTAGAATTCCAAAAATCGCAAGCTACCGATTCCCGCTCGTCGTCGTTGACGTCCTCGGTTTTTTCTGCAGCTGAAGAAATGGAAGAGGATAAATATTTGAACGGATCGTTCGGAAAACACGAAACGGATTCGCAGTCGAGATCCTCCGGGTCGATTTCTATCTCGAGGAAACCGGTCACCGGTTGATCTTTTTCTAAATAGACGCCGTTCTCTATCCATCCCTCGCGGCCGGTGTCCTTAATTCTCAAAGCTTTAAAAAAATTAGAATTTGATATTTTCGCGAGCTTGTATTTCTCCTGTTCGGTCGCCAACTTTGCGTATTTTTCTGCGTTTATGAAATCTTCGTCGGTAAATTGCGGCGAATTCGTCATCGTCATCGATCGGCGATTTATTTTATTAAAAAAGAAATTCTCTTAATTTATTTTATTTTTTTTTTCTTGTTTTAATTTCGAATCAAACTGAATTAAATATTTTTCGCAATAATACTATTATTATAATCTTATTAATATTATTTTTATTCGGATCGAAATTATTTTTTCTTTTTTAATATTTAAAAATGGATATTAATTATTAGCGGTAATAAATAAATTATTTGAATCTTCTTTTTGAAATATTAACTTTTTCCACGATAATAAATTGAACATACTTCGAGGCCGATTTACTTCGACACTCTGCGAAACTCAAGAGCTCTACCTATTAATTTCATAAATCTCAAACAATGGTCGATGAAAAAGAACCAACGATGCCCATGCCCCAAAAGCAGTTTTTACCAATTTTTGGTGTTAGTGGTTTGACCCTCGTGCTAGTGATAATAACGATCTTAACGATGGTGTCGATGAATAGGGGTCCTTCTTCTTCTGCAACAAATGGTTTAAAAGGTTTGGTAAATCTCGCTAAAGAAAAATCGGACGGTTAAATGACTAAAATTAAAATCGACACGGTACATATAAGGAGTTCGCCCGAAGAGAACGAAGAGAAAAAAAGCAAAACGACCGACGGTAGTATTTTTTCAAACTATTTCAATAGCGAATGTAGTCTCGTCGACCTTAATCGAACGCGGAAAAATTTTATTATTATTATTTTACCGCTCTCATTTTCAAAAACTAGCAAAAGGAAAGCTATATATAGTTTTCTCGCGCCGTTAGTCGACAATTTCAATTTTGAAGACATAGCCGATTGTTCGTGTTCCAGAAAAACGTATTTCGAGTGTTCTTCTTGCGTTAAAAGCAAAATCCATTTCGAAAGACTTTTCGTCGAAAAACTGCTTAGACGAATATCTTTAAATTATAATCTGCATTTCGAAAATTACGAAATATGTAGCAACATAAAACTATTATTGTGCAATATCGATAAAAACCT